>JAVLVB010000913.1:1177567-1192479 GCA_032876305.1 Orestias chungarensis
AGGCTAACAAAGAAAGCCTGGATGCATGCAGCAGAGTTCACTCTAAGTGTCAAGAGTGTGAAAGATCCAGCTTTACCCAACTTTAGGTTTGTCTGTCATCTTATAACCCAAAAAAGACAAACTTCTGGGCAGTTTGTTTGGGATAAATCTGTTACAAA
This sequence comes from Orestias chungarensis, assembly GCA_032876305.1. Taxonomy (NCBI): domain Eukaryota; kingdom Metazoa; phylum Chordata; class Actinopteri; order Cyprinodontiformes; family Cyprinodontidae; genus Orestias; species Orestias chungarensis. The sequence goes on from JAVLVB010000913.1 coordinate 1,177,726, forward strand.
AGTCTTTACCACGATTTTAGGCAGATTTTGACTATTTCCTGAAGGTCCCACTAAAAACCTTTTTTAAATTGAACTACTGACCTCAAGTTTAAGTCCATCCATCCATCCATCTATCTATCCATCCAGTTAACTTAATCTGGGATCGTGTGCCGGAAGCAGAGATGCCCAGACTTCACTTGGGCCAGATCCTCCAGGGGAATCTCAGAAAGTGTTCCCTGAATATCTGGGAAAATTAGTCTATCCTGTGTGCGCTGGGTCTCTCTCTGGGCGTCCTCCTGGGGGAATGTGTCTGGAACACCTCAGCAGGGAGGCGACCAGAAAGCATCTGACCCAGATGGACGAGTCAGCTCAACTGACTCCTCTCAATGTGGAGACGCAGTGGTTTTACTCTGAGCTCCTCCCAGATGACTAGGCTAGTCACCTTATATCTTAGGAAGAGCCTTTGCCTTTCAGCTCATTGGAACCACGACTGACCGGTACGGTATTCACCTTAACACACTTAAACTCCCCCACGGGCGGGACAATGACTTGGACAAGGAATGGACTGTAGGACTTTACAGCAACGACCACTAACGTTGGATTTTCTTTTAGATTTTGGGTGATAGACCAACATACAATTGTGCATAAATGTAAAAGAGTTTTTGTGATTTTTACTGGATTATTTACATTTTCAAATATAATTTTTTTACACTTTAACCAAGGACAAAATCTAACACTTTCAACAAGGATTAATGACAAAGGGTAGCCTTGAACCTTGAACACCTGCGAATATCAGCTCAGAAATGATACAAGAGTTCCCGGTTGTCTTTTCAGAAACATGTCAAACGTGTTTTAGCATTTGTTTATTCTTTTAAATTCTTTAGTCATTCATCATCAAACAGGAAAGAATTTAAAACTTGTGCTTCCTTGAGTAACCCAGAGCCTAAATCTAACATGGCTGCTAATGAAGATGTAGCGAGGAAGGTTGTGGTTTCAGTCCAGTCATTTATGGTCCTACATGTACTTTTACAGTTTCCTATCAAGTCCAGAGGACAACAAAGCTTTTTTACTCTACATTCAGTCAGATAAGGCATGATAATCCCAACGGGGTAAAGATGCATTTCGACATTTTTGCTTGAAATCTTGGCAACAAAACCAGAATAGCTGGCCGAAAAAGTGAGTTCTGCTGCAAAGTCGTGTAAAACAGGATTTATGTGACTGAAACTTCCGACTTTTGACCCGCATACATTTGAGATGCAGATCAGTGAACTGCTGCCTCTGAGTATCTTCAAAGACGGAGCTCAACACCAGTCAAAGAGGATCATGTGTCTGTTATCCATCTATATTTAATGAGCTGACCGGCTGCGAGCAGAGCCAAAGCTCAGATATGCAGCCGCTAAACGGAGAGCTGGACCGTGACGATGAAACAGAGCAGGCTTTTTATTTAAATTGCCGCAATCGTCATCTGAGCTACCTTTACATTTCCTTCATCTTATCTATTATTACAGGAGAAGCCTTTTGGTTGGGATTGAAGAGGATGTGTCATGCTGTGCATCCACAGCTGCCTGAACCCCAGCATCCTTGCATTCTCCAGAGAGCAAAAGCCTTTGAAAACACTGGGTAATTACTCTTCCCCCCAGTTGTTTGTGCCTCATGAGTGGGACTGAGGAACTAAACAGTGTTGAATGCTTAGCAGCGCTGGGTGAAGGGAAAAACCTGGCATCGGTGCTGCAGCAGGGTCAACCACTGCTGCCGGTTATTTGGGTAAGAAAGAGCCCGTCTATGGGTGGACCTGCTTTTATTTCTTTGGTCCCGGTTAATGAGCTGATACTCTGACTACCCCTCCCTAATGTGAGCCAAGAATACCACCTCCTAATTGTGTGCGGAAACAAAGCTGCTGTATTGAAGCCATTTCCCACTGATAAGGTGGAATACTGCCAAGAGGAAGGAAGGGAGGAGGGGAGGGTGTGAGGGAGGAAAAAGATTTGAATCTGCTGCACATGAAGAAAAGACATATCTAATAAAGGTGTGAACAGGAAGTGATAATTAAGTCCAGCTTAGAGTGTGTGATTTCAAACAGGTAGTTCTTTGAAGTTGTGTATTTTTATAGGAAGGAAGTATCGAGAGGGTGAGAACTTCCTTTACTAGCATCAGCTGAAGGTCACACTGGAAGCAGCAGCTCCCAGGTCAGTCTGCAGTTCACAGCGGCTTCCTGAAGTATTCATACCCTCTCGACCTTTGCACGGTTTGTTAAATTACGACAAGAAACTCTTAATGTATTCTATTGACATTTGATGTGAAACAATCATTTTAAAGTTCATACCTCGAATAATTCTTCTAGCTCAAACTCAGTCAGTTTACAAAGAAATGTTTTAATCCTTCCTACAGATTCTCAGCTAGATTCAGGGTTGGGTCCTTAAACCTGAGTATGCCTTGATCTAAACTATCCATTGTATCTCTGGCTGTATGTTCCGAGTGATTATCCTGCTGGAAGGTGAACCTCCACCCCAGTCTCATGTCTGGTGGAAGCCTCTACCAGGTTTTCATCCAGGATTGCCCTGGATTGAGCTCCATCCAGCTTTTCTGTCCCAGTCAGATAAAAAGCATGATGCTTCCACCTCCAGGTTTTACAGCCAGACTGAAAACAAGACTTCTTATAACTCTCTTAATTGTTGTGTTTCACATTATAAAGGCCAGATTTCCGTGGTGCATGGCTAATAGTTAACTCAATCAATCAATTGATTGCAGTGGGTTTTATTTAGATTACTTGTTGATAAGCTTGCAACAGATATTTCCGACTACTCTTAAAAAAAGTGTGAAAACGTTTCTGTGACAGGAAAACGAATATTTGGACTCCCTCACGGACGTTGGAATGTTTACAGCGAGGATTGTTTACCCTGCAGTAGTCATCGATGAAACGCAGCCGCTTCATGGCCACGTCTCGCACATGACTCCTCCGGAACAGGATTTTGCCTGAATAGGGGAAAGGAAAAGGGACAAAAACAAAGAGTCAAAACATAAGGAAAAGTGAAGGATGGACAAGGAAAAATGCGTAGTTATGTAGGGAAAAACAAAGGAAAGAACACCAAGGAAACGCACAAGAGGAAAGAACTGAAACACACAAAACAACTGCCTGAAAAAAGGAAGTTCAGTTTGTTTTCCAGCTTTAAAAGTTAATGGAGTAACCTTTAGATGTTCCAGCAAATGTCTGTAAGTTGAAGATCAACAAATGAAAAACGTATATTTTCTTTTATAAATCGTGTATTTTCAGGATAAATTGACTTCTTAAAAGAAGTATTAGAATTAAAATTTATTTTACCAGCGAAACTAAAATACAACCGACCCCGGTTAAAGGAATAGAACCACTTTGCATCCGCACATGATTTAGGTTTTACTCCTAAAAGCCAAGCATTGCATCCTAAAAGCAGGCAGATGTAAGTCCAAATGTTGACTAGGCCACTTCGGAAACCTTCTTTGACATCTTCTTTCCCGTCTACAGTACCAAAGGTTCCGACAACTTAAGGTCACAAGCAGATGGACATTAACAATCGGCATTTCCCGGAAAAACAGAATTAATTTCACTAATCAGGGCAAGTTAGCCAAGTTGTGGAATGGTAACACATCCCTGGAAAATCACACTACCAACAGTTTTACACCAGACGTTAAAATGCTCCAACTTTGTCTCGTCAATCCACAGAGTATTTGCCCTCGAGATTATTGATATGCCTTTTGGTCAATGCAAGACAGATATTTGTTTAGTGTTGGGTTCTGTTTTTGTACTATGACCTCTGATCTTAACTAAAGCTTAGATAACTACAGTGCTGCAGGCATCAACGCCATAGTTAATGCTCTGTTGAAATCATTTTGGCCAGCCAGCCGATGCTAAGGAAGGCTCTCCGCTGGTCCTCGTCTGTGGATAACAGTTCACGCTGAGGTTCTCTGACTGTTTAAGCTATTCTAGCCTGAGGGCTTCGTGTTTTGTGTGTTCTTTAATTCATCTGCAGAGCTGGGGATGAAATATGACAGGCAAATTCTGCATTATACTTGATGACAAAATTGAAATTGTTTAATTTAATAACATTGTTCCAAACACATTATGTAGACTTTTCATTTCTTTAGTTTTATTCATGGTTTTATATCTTTAAATTGAGACCAAAATAAAATCCTGAACGCCAGCGTTGTGACCTGGATTATTAGTCCTACAGAAAGGATGTTAAAGTGTGCTACTCCAGTGCTGTAACCTAATAGGGTTCTTCAATCTTTTCCCATTAGAAAGCCAATTAAGTGTCACACAGTGAGGGCAGAAGAGGTTGACCTGAACTATGCGTCTGCAGACAAGTTGTGCCGTTTGCTTTGGACAGGAGATGGAGATGGGAGTCTGGTTGTCGTTGGAATCCGGGGGCGAAGCTTGGATAATGAGATGGAAGAGAGACGGTAGATGGGAGACAGGAAGAGACTCCTGTTGAGCTTGGAATACAGGGTTCGGCCAGAGTGCTCGAACATTTAGGCATTTAACAAACTGAGTTGCTGTAAACAGAACCGGTTCTCTCAGTATGACTATGCAGCAGAATCTGCTCCATAAAAGTGACGTAAGTCACTGCTGCTCACTGCGGGTGACTCACAAGCCTGAATGTCAGCTGTCTATGTGACACAAATCAATACCAGGACACACAAATATAAATGTGCACCTCCCCAAGAGGCTGTGGAGAGAGACAGAGGTCTGGACCTTTCTGCTTAGGCTAGTGACTCCATGACCCATCCCCAGATTAGTGAAGGATAATGGATTCATGGATGGATGGGAATTCATACACAGAATGTGCAGCAGGCGTATGGGCATGGAGTCTACTGCCTGAAGGAAAAGTCACAGATATTGTCTCATCAGCAGCAGTCAATGCACTGGCATCGGCAACCAGCTAAGTGAGACATCTCACGAATTCCAGTCTTGCATTTTTAATATGTGAGCCCGGTCAGATGGCAGGAGCTGCAGGAGCAGACCATTACCTGGGAGAAATGGGATGATCCTCTTCCTTGGATCTTTTTGCCCTCCCTCGATTGGGAACTTGTCAAGCAGCTGCATCTGTTGGCAAGAAGAGGAGAGGAAACAGTTTAGTGTTATCGCTGTTAAAATTCAACATTTCAGGATTTAATTGTCTTTTTTTTCTGAGCGTTAGATAACAGCATCGATTCCATGATATTGACTGAGATCTCGTTGGAGCCAGGAGGCAATTACCTTTGCACAAACACATGGCATGGCTTCTCAGCTCCTGCAGCACTTTTAAAGACCAATACATGATACCTTAGATTAAATTTGCATAATAAATAGAGATTTAACAGTCAGTGATGCGCAATGACATCAGCTGTTACCACCTGTAAAAAAATACAAAATAATCCTGAGTAAAATAGTTTGAACTAAGTAATTGAGCACTTATTTGTATTTTCATATTTTAAACACACCCTGAGGGTAATGAAATATACATACCAAGGACACTTTAAATCTAACAGCCAGCAGTATTCCTTCTACTTCAATATTCTAGATTACAGCCTCTGTGACTTTATTCTTGTGTTTATCTATTTGTATGTTATTCTTTGGTGTATGGCATTGCTTTTTGGATAAACATGTCCCTCTTTTTTTGGATGCTGTGCAGCTTTAATGCTTTTTTCTTTAGCTTTTTTTTTATTGTTGTGTTATGTTTCTGTAATGTATGCAGAGGGTACCCCAATACATTTCAATACAAACTGGCTAGAATATTTCCTCCTAGAGTTATTTTCTAAAAAGGTAAAAAGAGCATGAACTAGCTTTTGTCCATTCAGATTGCAAAGCAAAGATGTAAAGTTTTTGTTTAGGTTCTTTGGGACTTCTTGGGGATGGTTGAAATAATCCACATATGGTGTAAATTGGGGCATTAATCTTCAGATCTAAATCAGTTGACTGAACAAAGTTGTACTGAATTGGGCTTGACAGACATCCAAATGCTAAACTGGCAGATCAAGTCACAGGAAATAACAAAACTGTCCCAGGGGATTTAGAGTTAGGACTGTAGTACAGCTAGCTATGACAGGAAGTAAGAAAGTTGGTTTCTTAGACTTGTGAGAATTAGTTTATTGCAGTTTTTATCTATTGGTAACCATTTAAATGGATAATGACTGATTTTAGCTGATATTAAAATTGGTAAGATTGCATGTATATGAAAACATATAATGTAGTTACAGTGTGTAGCAGTGCAAAACAAATTAACATACTTCTAGTGAACCTTTTAAAGTTCTTACCAACCCTCTTAAAACAAATCAGATACAATTAAATAAATAACACAATCTTACTAGATCATGATGAAAGTTTTCTTTCTTATTCAAGAAACCCTTTGTAGCCATTTGACCTCAAATAAAATCATACAAAAATACATTTAAAACCACCAAATAGGTTTAAAACAAATATGTTAGCATCTACTTTCTTATACGAGTAAACAATCTTCAGATACATGATATGCTTTTGTGTGTATCAGGGTTCTTTTTCTGTCAAGAATAATATACCTAGCTCTGTCTATTATTTGGTAAACCGAAAAAATGCCTCCGAGTTTTGTTGAAGAGTCAAGCAAGTCCAAAGCTTAGACAAGAGATGCAGAGTCGACGGCTTAGCAGAGCCTTCTGTGTTACAGTTGGGTGAGAGAAGAGAGGAAGGATTAAAACTAGAGTTACTTCTGCATGTGTGGAAAATTAAGTCCTAAAGGGATAACATGACATTGTGTCTGAATATGATGGCTGTGGGCCATAAAGGACTCCCGGGAAGTAACATGTGAGCAAACAGCCTTGAGATGCTGGAATATTTGGAAATATCAGGAAACAGATACATCCATTCCCAACTGGATCCCTCTTTACGAGACGTGAGGGCATAGACTTTTTTTATTATTTGGATCACAATCTGGATTAACCTCCTAATCCTGAAACCAGGTTTATGCATTCTTACTTTAGGATGCTGCATTTGCAGCCCAGATTTAAAACAATTCCTTACACTCCTAACAGAAGGAAATGTTGAACACGAGGAAAGTGCGTCTTAGAGCAACGAGCTACATCAGCATTTTCATTTCTATACTCCTGCAAGAACTGAAATCGGACCAAGGCCGCTTGACTTTCCCTTTTATATGCAGGTGCCTGAAATGGCCCAGTTGGATCAAGGCTGACTCGTTATTTAAGAGACTCTTTCCTGTTGCTGATAAGAGAAACGGAGCTCGGAGTGTCCTGAATTGTTGGATCAGTAAAACAGGGAAGGGTGAGAACAGGTGGGAAAGTGTGGATCGGATGACACAGCCCGGAATCGTGCTTCCAGCCTGCCCAGCACGCACGCTTACTACTTTCATTTCTAACGCGACAAACACGACCATAAAAAGTCCAGATGGCTGCATCCATACTGCTGAGACCAAACGAAAAGAAACAAAATTAATAATAAAAACAACGTCTATGCCAGAGCATTGCTCTATTTCTCAGACTTCACTGTCTCCTTGGTAACCGGCACAGGGAGAGCTTGAGGAAGAGTTGTGAAGAGACGTGATTGGATGGAGCTTTGCAGCTCTGGACCAACAGTGGAAATGTTAGGAGTCAGGTAAAAAAAAAAAAAAAAAGATGGGAGTTTTTTCCCCCCTCTCTCTCCTGTCAGAGTACAGGTTACAATGACGTAACGTTTCCTTCACTGTCAGTTTAATCACAGGGGCTTCACTGCAAACCTGTGACACAATCACTGAGACAGCAGCGCCATTCATGAGGTTGAATATTTACCAAATGCTCATCTGAATAGAGAAAGTACTTCAAAAACATCAGCTGTTGATTTTAAGTAGCTCTCTCTCAGACGGGCTCAAATTAACACAACAAATTATTAAACATTGATTTCTTCCTAACATAATTGCCTCTTGCTGCAAATGTTTTCCATGAAATCTCAGAATCTGCTCATGATGCTGCAAAAAAAAAAGCTGCAATGTCCCTTTACAAGTAAATATTAGCATTTTATGGTTACAGTACAGGGTAGACGAGTCAATGCTATGCTTTATGTAGCTGATGCAAATATTTCAGATAAATGCTCAGAGCAGATTTCATTTTGCAGAATCACTTTAAATAGTGATGGAGAAGAAAAATGATGAGACAGGGGCCAACCAACAGAAACAGTCTCCTTCCACTGTCTGAATATTTTATGACAGATTTAAGGAACCAGTTTTCTGACTACGCCTTAAGGATAAAGATCTTCATGTTTAAATGTACAGGGTAGGATAGGCTGGTTTCACCAACACATGGAGAATATCTGTTCACTAACTGCTAGTGATCGCTCTATGCTTATAGGATAACCAGTATAATTAAATGAAATGCAAACATGATAAGGCAACAAAACATTGCATATAAATCTATTATTTATCTAAAACCTGTTGGGGCAACAGGTCAGATAAATATATATATCTATATAAACGAACCGATCCACTGTCTTCTGCCATCTTTAGGTTTGGAGAGGCTGAGTTTGATGTGATCGCAGATCGATTACCTACCCCTGTGACGTCATCGTAACAATTTTTTACTCGTAACCACAAAGTCTAATTCGTCTCCACAGAGAAAGGAAGAGTTCGTAGTCATACAAACTAGTTGTACTCACAAGACTTTGCAGTCACAGCTTTTAGATTGATACTCTCAGACTCACAAACATTTCAGCAGGATTTTGGGTAGAAGAACTATATTGACATATAAATCTAAATACGAATGTTAGAGTTGTGCACACACCGTTTTGACAGCGATCTGACTCCATAACTAACGCAGTAAAAAACAATACATATATATCTTGTCCAGTAGTGATGACTCTTTAAAACATTACATCTTGTGTGTTCCATTATTTTTCTTACACCTGGTTTTGGTTCAAACAGGCTTTTTAACACCAAGATCCAACGTTTAGTATCATACACCATCCAATTAGGCTTTATTAAATTAGCGACCTGAAAAGCAGGCTATGACCTGAGAAGGATTTAAATGGTGAGCAGATTTATCAGAACTGTTCCCCAGAAGCATAGGAAAAAAATGTAGCAGGTTAATTAACCTATAGAATATTCAAAGTTAAAAATATGTGTACTAAATTAGTCAGAACAAGCTCAACTAGAAAACTTTATTTGCATATTTACAGCTCTTTGCAGTTTTATTCACAGTAATCTGAACATGAACGGTCAGAGGAACAACAAGTCCTTCACATCACGCTCCTTTCCTATAAATAGCACATTTATAATAGGAGCTGTGAGAGTCGTTTGGCCTAAACTTGTGGGAAGCAACTACGATCTGTTTATAAGGACCAATAAGTCACTTCCTGTTGTGGCTCATGTGACTGTAAAGGCTTTCATTGGAGATGAACGCAAACATACTCAACTGCAGATCTGGAAAAACACATGACCGTCTTGATGAGGCGAGCATGTGATTTTTTCACCGTTTCTGTCGTCAGAGTGCTGAGAAACAGAGCTGGCCTGCTGCTTCTGGCTCCACTCAGGGCATGACTTGATACAATCTCCTCTCCTGCTGCGTCTTGAAGCAAACATCTAGCTGATGAAGCAAATCTGGCCTCTGTTCGTCTGGCATCTTGTTTTCCTTCACTGTAGATCGTTCAGATTGTTTCCAGGAGAAAGATTAGAACAGATTCTGACTCGTTGGGCTTTTATTTTCCTAACTGGAGCATTTGAGTGAGTTCTGAACATGCATCAGCATCCAGCGGTGTTTAGTTTCTGCGAGACAGATGTCTAAAGATAGCTTTTGAAAAGTTGTTCCATCCAGAGTCACCCACAGTTGATGCCTCTAAATATAAACTGGCACCCTGGCACCAGATCTGCACGAATCAGTGCAGCTGAAACCTGAGTGGGGATCACACTGGAGCGAAGCCGGGAGAATCAGAGTTCAGTGTGTGAATATGTCAACGCGGTGTGGTGCTGTGCCCCAGATTGTGAGCCGTGGCGCCCTCATTTTCGAGATGACAACAGGTGCAGGGGTTGGGGGACTTCTGGCGGTCTGCAGTTGCTCTTTTGTCACTCTGCAGCCTCCACGACTTGTGTGGGCTCAGAACAATGCTCTCAATTCTTTACTCCAACATCATCACACTTTGAAACCTCCTACTTTTTCAAGTTTTTTTTTTTTTAAGAAGCAAGGCCAAATTATAGGGAAAAAAAAGCTTTTGTGAATTTTCACAGATAATAAAAGAAACCAAAACTTTTATAATTGGCTTGAAGGTCATAAAATATTTTGACTTCATCTTTTTGCCTAAGTTATCACTGCTTGAATCTTTTACTTTTCTTTTTAATTGCTTTAACAAATCAACCATGATTTGGCTTTTTAACGAGAAAATCTGAAAAGATCTTAACTTTGCATTTTTGTTGATTATGATGTTTGATTTGTTCTAGCGAATACTTGTATATTTTTGTTATGACACATTCCTGAATACTAAAGAGAAACCTTAGTTTTTGGAACATGTGTCTGTGTTTAATGGATCTGGTTGCTCCCCTGAATCAGACCCACTTTCTGAACATGGATGACTTCATTTTGCCTAATTCAAACACTTCAAAACTAGCTTTGATTTATTAGATCCTGGGAAGCCCTTACTGTGTTTAGGACCATAACTAAGAGTAAAGGAACTACTTGGGATGGTCAGGAAACATGAAAGCTTAAGCAAACCATGACCTAAAAACTGCAGCAGGACCTGTCTCCCTGTTGACCAGCGGTCTTCAAACCCAGACTTCGAGGTCCTGTGTCTTGCAACTAAAAGTGTCCCTGGTCCTGAATCAAATGGATGAATTGCCTCCTCGGTATATTTTCAAGTAGTCGATTTAATGACCTAATGAACCAAAGATACCTTTGAGAGATGCAAACAAGCTCACCTTGAGGCCTGTATTTGAAGACCAATGCACAAGACTTTAAAGATTAAGTCAAGTTTAATTCAAAGGATGTTACTGGGAATCTTAACACATACATAATTCCTATGGAAGGTTTCATCCATTATGGCTAATCTGTAACCAATGGGACTCTCTTTAGTATGGAATCCAAGGACTCGCACAGAGAACGTGCGAGTGTGACTGTAGATTGTTCTTTGGTTTTAGAAAAAAATCAACGTCTTGAGGTTTTTTGAGCAAAAACGCTTCAAGAGAACCTGTAACCAGACCAACAGTCATGATATTTATAGTTGTCATGATGTGTGTTTAGTTTGGTTCTGTTTTCTTCCTGTGTCTCGTCACTCCGCCTTCCTTCACAGTTGTCAGCAATAATTCACTCCTCTTCTCCACTAATCACACCCCGGTTCTCTATATTTAAGCCACATGCATTCATACACTCACCGCTGGAACGTCTGTTTGTTCCCCGTTGCTCCTAGCCTTGCCTGCTCTTCTCTCCGCGTATTCCTCGTTGCTCCTAGCCTTGCCTGCTCATCTCTCCGCGTATTCCTCGTTGCTTCTTAGCCTTGCCTCCTCGTCTTCCCCGTTAGTCCTGATTGCCTCTAGCATTGCCTCCTCGTCTTCCCCGTTAGTCCTCCTTGCCTCTAGCCTTGCCTCCTCGTCTTTCCCCGTTAGTCCTCATTGCCTCAAGCCTGGTCCTGCATTCATCTCCCTCTGGTTATTCCCTGTTGTCCTTCCTGAGTTCCTCCTCTGATGTCCCTCGCCTGTCTCCCTTAGTTCCTCAGTCCCTGTGTCTCTGGTGAGTCTCTTGCTCTAGCTCTTAGTCCTGGCTCGTCACCTCGGTTCCTTTGTCTCCTTCCATGTTCCTTGTGTGTCCAAGTTTATTAGTTCCTGTGTACCCCCCCCCCCCCGTGATCGTTATTGGTATTATTTTGTATTCTGTTGGTTTAGTTCTTTCTTCCCGTGTTCCGTGTTAGTGTTTGTTTATTTATTTAGTGTCTTTGTGTGTGTTACATTTGGTTCCGGCGTTTATTGTTTCCCTGCTTGTTGTCATTTTTAGTTCCGCCTCCGCGCCCTTAGTTTACGTCTCGCATTGTTCCGTTGTCTGTTGTTCCCTGTGTGGTTCCTTTCGTGTTCTGTTCACTATCATTCCATCAATAAATTATTTATCACCTTACTCCACCTCTGCTCGAGTCATTCGAACCTTTCCTGACAATAGTATTCCATAAATATATATATATATATATATATATATATATATATATTTCTATTCTTTCTATTCTGCTTCTAATAGATGAGGCAATAATATATCATGGTTGCCCAATCATTTCATCATTTATTGAGCTGTGATCTGAGTCCAGCGTTTAACCTCCTTCCAGAGAGAGAGAGAGACGCTAAACGTTTCTCTGACACTTTCAGCCTCTTCTCTACTCTAGCGGCTTGGCAGAAATCTGATGGATCGAACCAACAACGCTTTCAGCTTCCAGAGTGGGAAACCTTGATCAGACAAGAAGGAACAGAGCTGGCTTACCCTCACCACTGCTTTCATTTAGTTAGGAAAAATAGGCCAGCCAACAAGCAGTTAGAGCGCAATTAGAGGCCAAGAGGAACGGCTCCCACCTGTGCCAAGGCCCAGCAGAAACAGCAAAGGAGAACCTAGTGAAAGTAAAAATCATTCTCGTTTCTCATTATTCTTATGTCTATTTCACTGCAAAATCTTTAAGGTAGGAAAGGTAAGAAAACGGTAGATAAAGAAAAGGTGACTGAATAAATGGGGACTAAAATGAGCCGTTCCTGTCATGGTGGCTGTTTGGTTGCTGGCTTAAACCTCTGCTGTTTTCTGTGCTGTCAGCTAACAGCTTCCTGTCACAGTTTGAGAGACCTCAGCCGTGTTACGGCTGTCGGGGACATCGAGAGCATCGTTGAACATCTGTCACCGTTGTCTGTTCATGTGTCCAGCACAGGCAACGCGGTCAGGATCGGTCAACAACTGATGATTCTCCAACAAACACATTAACAGTTCTGTTTTCTTATTTTTTCAATGGATAAGATGCTTGTTTAACAAGTCCTCCATTGCATGAGTAATAAGTGTGCAAGAATACCAAAGACCTTCATGTTGGGGTTGGGACTTTGACTGGGCCACTCCTGCATTATAGTTTGATTTATACTCAGAATTTCTGTTTCTTTAACAGAGCAAGTAAAGAGCCTGACATTGGTCTCAACTAGGGATGCAAACAATTATCAAACTACGAGTGATTGTCAAGAAACTATTAGATTAGAATTCATACTATTTGATTGACTGATAACGACGGTTTCGATGGACCACACATCATAAGATGGCACTGCTGCTGATACTTTAGTGACAACAGGGCATCACACACCCAGATGCAAAGGTCACTTCATAAGATTTGAAATATAAACACTTCTCAATCTCCTTCAGTTTTCACGACGTAGATTAAGGTTCTACTACTGATTCAGCCATCCTGCATGATAGAGCAGTCAAAACTGGCCAATGATGGAGACAGGCCAACATTTTATCAAAATGTTAAAAAAGTGGAGGGGCAACATGCAAAAAATTTGTAAAATTATACAAACAACTCGAATATGGATTCCTGGAAAGCATCCACAACTGATTTACAGGCGCACAACTAAACTAAAGCAAGCTCAATTATATAGATTTACTTTTATTTATCTATTTTTTTGGAAAATTCGATTATTCTTTAGATTCACTATATTATTGTAAAATTTTGCCGTTCTTATTTTGCCATTATGGAAAGACTGTCTTAATATAAGAAAAAACTGGTCTACAAAGAAAATAGCCGCTCATCAATTGATCATTTGTTGATCGATAAGATCCATCAGCTGTAGAATAATTAATTAATTGCTAATCCATCTTTAGTTTATACTGGATTTTTTAGTTAGTGACCCAGTTTGGCCCAAGCTTCAGCTGTCAGGCAGATGACACCACATTTTACTCTAGAGTAAAACATGAACAGAGGAGTTCAGGGTAAACTTAAAACAAGTTGGACCCAGTCACTAATGCGCCTGACAGCTGCTCAGAGGTACTGGTGCCGATATGCTGTGTGTGGGTTTCTCTAAACCCACACACAGCATATCATATCGGCACCAGTGACTAAACATGGGACACAAGGGAACTTGTCACAAAGGTTTTGGGGTTCGCTCAGGTGTTTGCTAACAGACGTTCTCCTTCACCCCTTTTAAGCAAGCCGTACTGGTTCAGTCTTGTTCTAATTTTCCATCTACGAGCTAAAAAATTAGACAAGCTCAGGCCGCAGAAACTGTAGTTTTTCTACTAGTCATTACTGGTATTTTCTATTGTGTTAACACATTCTTCTGTTAAGCTGATAAAACAGTTGTAGTGTCTTGTTGCTACTTTCGGCCAAAATTCCTGTGGGAGCAGTGAGGATAACCGGTTACTGTTTTGGAAATTTACTATTAATATATATATCTATTAAAGATGTTCATAGTTTAAACCTGAACAGCTTATACTGTAGGTTCTATACTATTAATATATATATCTATTAAAGTGGTTCATAGTTTAAACCTGAACTTATACTGTAGGTTCTATAGATTTTCATGCATCTGTAGCATCAACCTCCAACTACGATTTAGATTTCCCAAGGGGTTAAATTGCATCACCCTGTAATGAAAAGACAGACTGGATAAACAGCAGAAATGCCAGAAATGCATCACCCACACCCACGTCTGCATATCACCACCCCCCTCCCCCCAAATCTGATTGGCAAACTAATAAGAAGAAAGCCTGCGGAAAGCATGAGAGAAACCTGGAGAACATAAGTGAATTCCCTTGACCTAGGAGAAGGCAGGTTGGTTTCAAGTAGCAGTACAACACGCCGGGTGGTGTGGGGGT
>JAVLVB010000913.1:1192579-1255679 GCA_032876305.1 Orestias chungarensis
TGGGGGGGTGCGTTTGCTCTTTTAATGGTTATGTTTGGAGAGCTGTGAAACTCTGAAAATACACAGATTTCATCAAGAAGATTCATAAATATAGGATCTATCCTAGATCAACTCAGATTTTTGAGATCTTTAGTTTTGTGTATTTTAAGAAACAGAAACAAGCTTAGTGCCGCTTAAATGTCTTAAGTGGAGCTGTAAGATTTGGAGAGAATCCTTAGCTGAGCTCAGCATTTTCCGCTCTTGAATTTTATGTGTAATTAAATCATATCCCCAACAGAAACTTTCAGTGTTTATTTTTTAAGATTCTGCTAAACCAGAAATAAAATACCCAGAGTTCTCTAATTAGGCCCTGAAGGGAAATTTGATTTTGTTGACAATGTTAGAGGACTGTGAGCTGCTGCAGCAAGACAAATCCCATTCAGGATGTCTTCTGTATGAATATAGCATACTGTCTTTGTGCATGCATAAACTCTCGCCGGGTACTACAACATGTTAATTTAGGTGGCTGTTCTAAGTTTGCCTTGTTCTGACACTATACATACATGGCTGCCAGTGCCGTTTGTCTCTGTGATGGACTGTTACCCGTCCAGGGTGTCCTATGCTTTCACACTTCAAAAGCTTAAGCTTGGCAACGATTGCCCTGCAACCTGAAAGGCTTCAGAGAATAGAGAATACTGTTACCAGGCAAACAAAACACAAGATTTCAGGCCTGATCAGCTTCCAGCTGAAGCTGTGTGCTGACTCCTAAACATCTGGGTCTAAAGTTAATATCTTCAGTTCTGTTTCTATTAGGCTAAAGATAGTTGTGGCACCTCCATGCGTTAATGTGTTTCAATTAATCAGTGCAGTCCTTGGATGCGTTCATGGTCAACTGGTGACATTGTAGTGTATGGCTTTGTACAATCTGCATAGTTATCTGATGATAATCTGAGCTAGTGGCAACCAAGTTAAACTGGTTGGTTGGTATAAAAAGCAGGAGCCATTTAGGATGTTTTAGGTCAAGAAGGGTCCAGTTTACATGACAACCAGGACAACATAAAACAAGTAGGACTGGCCATGACTAAACCAAGAACAAGTTACAACCAAATTACGATGATTCGTTTGAAATTAGATTAGTGAGAAACAAACTGTCTCAAAGTTGTACTTTAATCCAAACCTCCAAACTGCTGTTCAAAGTATGAAATGCTGTTTTCATGAACTGAACTCGTATATTTTGTCTACAACATAAAGAAAATGATAAATAGAGAGATTTTATATGGTTTTCTCCATGTGTGTCATGAAAATTGTTCCTACTTTTCCCACAGCGAGTGAATGGTTTCCACGGGAACAGCATTTTGGCCAGAAGAAAAAAAGAAAGGTTTAACAACCGGGTCTAGAGGGAAATAAAAAAAGATATAATGCAAATCATCTCCATTTAAAAACTAAAAGCTTGAAAATAATGACCTCAGTCACGCCCACTTGTGTTCACTTAGGTCCATTTTTTTTTTTGCTTGTGCACAACCCACAACCTGTTATAGTGAAACCCTTATCTTCTGTCTGTGTTGGGGAACCTTTTCAGGCTATTTAGTCATATTGAAGCAAAATGTGCTTGTTGTGGAAACCTTTTGCTGTCAATGAAGATGCATAGATTACATGCACTAGATCTGTGTAGAAGTGAAGGGTTACAAAAACATGCCTCACAGGGAAGCTTCAGGAGGGACATCCTAGGCACAGATACTATTAGATAGAATTGTATTGATAAATGCTCAAGTAATCAGTGCAGCTTTTCTGTGGAAACTGCTATAGGAAAATGTACGGTGCTGATGTAGATGGGAGGATTTTGGCATTTCAACTACAAGCTATTCCACACAACTGCTACAAGTAACTGCTTGCTCTGCATTTCATATGCTTTCATAGTTCTTTTTAAACACAGGCTGTTGATAACATCTATCCTTCAGTTATTCCACAGAGCAAAGAGAAAACAGAACCACACGCGAGAGGAGGAGAGCAGATAAGTAAGATGAATAACACGGAAAAACCTTGAGAAGGCCCTTGGGGGCTCAGCGCGAGCTGGAGAACTTCAGAGACTTTAACTAGCTCTCCTCTCCATCTGAACTAGGTGGAAAAGACCTTGAGCTGTACAGAAGAGATGTGCTACAGAGTAGGAGTAAAGCAAAGCAAACCGAGGAAGAAAGCGGTGGGACTGCGGACAGGTTTCAGAAAATTCGATATACAGGGGAACCAGTCAGGATCAAGATGATTTCAGGAAATGTTGATGTAAGCACTTCTAAACACCTCCAGCTTGTCTAGAAATTTGACCTATCTTCATTAAACTGTAAAACTCCAACAGCTTCCTACAATATTTTGCTGTACTTTTTCCCACTCTTTCTGTCAGAATCTGACTGACTGGATCAGGTTTGTAGGCGGAGTTGATCACTCACACCTTTGAAACTGTTCTCACTTTTTTTGCCTTTCTTTTTGATGGTCACCACAGAAGATTGACTTCAGCCAATATGGTCAACGTCCATTTAGAAAACTCACAAGGACTAAGCTTTAACTATATCATAAGGTGTTTCCATATATTTCCATTTGTGTTGTTTTTTTTGATGTTCTATCTTATAAAGTAATTTTCTCCCCTTCATCCAGCCGCAACCGTGTGAACAGTTCAGGCGTTGTTCACAGACAATAGTCAGACAAGTTTAGGTCTTCGTCCAAGAGTGTTAGGATTCCTGTGTCAAATTAAACCCCTTTAAGTCAAATATAAAACCACAAAAGTGTCCAAGAACAAATGGCCCGTCCTAATTGGTCTAAAGAATAGCCCACACTCCGGTAAACTCTGGGAAATAGGCCAGAGATTGGCCTGCAGGTGTTACTCCCAGTTAAAGAGAATAAACCTCTTCTTACTGACACACACATAAATGAACCTGAAACAATGGGCTTTGCTCTCTCACTCAACAAACAGTACATCCACAGAACAGCTCAAGGACAAAAAGGCTGAGCTGCTGGATGGGATATTTAGAGTCTGTCCTCGAGGATGGTGCGCAGACATCGCTGGTGGTTCTGACATACGTTTCTCTCAAGCAGCCTACAACAAGAATTCATGACTCAGTGACCTTTCCTTTAAGTGGTTTTGACCACAGGATGGCATAAGTAACGTTTCTCTTTGTAGAAATGCCTGTAAACTTTAAAGGCTGAGAGATCACCTGTAGATCTGAACTGAAATAATTAAGCAGTTTCTGGAGAAATGTTGCATAAAGAGCTCCAGTAGCTGAATGCTCATGACGGTTCGCACAAGCGATGCTAATGTGTGCCGACAGAATAGAGCCAAAGGCTTTCCTAAAACGAACGAGCTGGACTGTTCTCTCCCAGTTTCCTGAAACATGGCTACGACTGCTTAACAGTGAGCCAAACCTTCATCGTCATTGTCATCATCTCGCTCTGACTCCTCAGTCCTCCTCAGCGTGACGAGAATCGCCCCAAGTCCTGGATTCTATCCTTCAGACCAGTAACTAACTCTGTGACTAGGTTGGTTTTGGTGAAACCAACCAGGACTGTTCAAGGCTTTAGTGTAGCTTTGGCTGTCGGTACGATCTGAACGTCAGAAAAATTACAGGATAAGGCACATTTCTTTTTTTTTTTGATTATTTAGATATTTAGTGCACATAAAAGCACATCCTGCTATTAAGTTAGAGCTTTATTTTTGGAGCATTCATGCTCTTATGACAAAAATGAATAAAACAGAGATACAATAAACAAATGTTTGTGTTATATATTGTGCACAATGCAATACATGTCTTCCCATGTATTGTATTGTGACATCTGTCTGGATGGGTGAACTGGCATTCTGTCATTTCCCTTTGGGGATGATTACGGTACTTTTTATCTTATCTTGTCTTAGATATTAAATAACCGTTCTGGTAGAAGAGGTCCATTTGTGAAGGTGGGACAGAAAATGTGTTTTTCTGATCGGCCTCTGACTAAACAGCATCTGATTGTTGCTATGGAGACCTGATGGTCTCCAAGATGCTGCAGCTCTCTTACAGTGATGGTTGGAGATGTTTTACCTCTTCCTCTCAGCTCCTGTCAGTCAAAAAAAACCGGAGCTGCAGCTTTATTTCCAGGTTGATCAGTCTTTGGCTTTTTTCCAAGACAAGAAAAAACAATTTTAAAAAAGTGTCTCTTCATTCTATCCAAATAATATTTTAAAAGAAATGTTAAAAGTCAGGCATTCCCATTTTATTTTATCCACATTTAGACATAAAAAATCATCTTTATGTGGACATCTTACTGTAGTACATTTTATATTTTATCCACAAAACTGTGTCTTCTTGTGTCAAAAAGACCGACGCACATTGGCTACATGTTCTCTTGTCTTCCCCATTTTAAAACAGGTGTTTCTTTAAATGTTATTCATTGACAACAGTCAGAAAAACCTGCTAATCCACCTCCTTTGCTTTTGCTGCTCCTCTTTAAATAGATGTCTATATTCCAGGCTGAGAGACGTTGCAGTCTGGGATGCGAGGAGAAGGTTTGAACCTCCTTCTTGTTTCTGTGAATTCGCCCAGCTCTGCATATAAAGTCTCCTTTTTAAGGAATTTGGGTTGCAGTTGAGGAATCATTTGAGTTTCTCCAAGTTGTAAAAACAAAACAAAAAAGAAAACATCACCTTGTTGCCTTATATCAAAAAAATTATCCAAAACTAAAAATGTAAGACGAAAGAAACTTCCAGCTGCACAACATCTAATCCTAGACAAAGTAAAATTACAAAAGTGTAGAAAAAGACAAAATCTGAACAAACGTAACACACATTTAATATCACATTCATACCTATGGGAAACAGGAAGTAACGGGTGTCTAATACAACGTTCACAAATCATCTGATCAAATTAAAACGGTCAAAGACAAATTAAATAATTCTCTTAGTTACATTTATTGTATTGGTATGGTCAAATATTATTTAGTTAGAGCTAACAAACATTTACTAATGGTTGTTATGCTCCAATTAAAGGCGGATAGTTTTCATGCAAAGATATGGAACATGGGAAGTTATTTACATCTAATTATTTATTCAAGATTTCACTTATACTGAGACATTTAAGTCTTTATTTGGCGACTCAGTAAAGCTCAGTCTGAGTCAGCTGACCTTTGCCCTGCTCCGACTGAGAAACCAAACTAAATCCATCTTTCTGTGGATGACTGAGAGGCCAGTTTTGTACGCGCTCGTCCATGAACCATTAAGGCTCATTATCGGCCTCCAAGCAGCTTGAACGCCACCGAAGGAGGAAGACACACATCCAGTCACCTAATTGCTTCTCCTTGTTTGTTATTCCGCCTCCGTGTTTTTTACTCCACACTGGGAATAATCAGCTGCCGTTTCGTCAAAGAGACCTTTCACTACAGGACTTTCCCTCTCACTGCCCGAAGCCTCCTTTCCTGCAGAAGCAGCACACTGCTGCAATTCAGACGAGCCCCCTGCAAACTTTTTTCACTACAACCTTTTTATATTTACTCATGACCCGTGGACCTCGGGAGCATTATGCATGCGGTATCAGCTTGCAGCATGCCGAGGGTCCCTGGAGTCAGTCACAGACACAGCCGAGGCTTTCACCGCTTCGTTCCAACACAAACAGTCCCGACGCTTTTAAAACTGGTTACACAAGATTCTAAATAAAGCTACAGAACTTAACAGCAGCCCAGCAATAAAACACGCCACATTAAACCTACTTTTTTTCTGCTTGTGCTGTAAGAAGAAGGCCTGACGGCTCCCTGACATATTGAGGCCAAGCCGGGGATGAGATGAAAAGGAAAGGGGAGCAAAGAGAGAACAGTTTGCTGCATCCGAACAAGGCTGAAGAAATAAAAACCTACAGAATCGTGCCTGCCCTGGCCGGATCCAAACACTGATTCACAGAGGCGAGGCGGCAGTCACGAGCCTGGAGCGGGAATCCAGAGCAACAATCTGAAAAACAGGGGTCACAGAGGGAGGAAAAGGTTTAGGGTTACCTGCAGGTCGAAGAATTTGCTGTATCTTCGGTAGATGATGTGAGACGTGTTGTCAGAATAAGTGACATTGATGACATACACCTGCCGGGAGAAGAGAGCAACAGAGAGAGGTTAGGAGTTCCTAATTATCATAACATTTGTTTCAGTTTATTTCTCCTGACATTTCCTGGCTAAAATATTAAGTTCAACAGCTATTAATCAGATCTGGAAACAGGTCTTTAAAGTACCTGATATTTTTCAGATTTCAGTTTTAAAAAAAACATTCTTTTATATGTGAGAAACATCGAACACAATTCCTGCTCCTGTTTGATCAGAAATGCTAGAAAAAACATCTCTTAATGCTAAAACACAAAGGAAACATTCCCAAGTCTATCAGCAAATTGTGGAAACCAAACCAAAGTAGTGATTAGTAAACACAGAATCCAACTGGGGAAAAAACAGCAGCTAACGCCCTGCAGCGTCGTGTGGATGACGCCACCAATAAGCACTGCTTATGTCTGCATTTAATGATCCCTGTGATCTGTAAAGTAGCATAAGAGTCTATGCTATAATTGAATTGATCCAAACACAACCCATAAAGGCGGAGGGGCATAAACACAACCCATAAAGGCGGAGGGGCTTGGATAATAGTCTCTCAGTGTGTTGCACCTCCACTATTATTATTATTATTATTATTATTATTATTCTTCTGTTGGCAAAAACTAGAAAACTCACCAAATGTCCCTGAGAGTTCTTCTCAGACCAAAATCCATTAGTTAAAATGCTTGCTGGAGGATTAAAGGTAAAATGTGGTGCTATTACAGTGCAAAGTAGGGTGGAACAATGAGTGCAGAGGAGTACACCCACCTTTACCTTTAGTCAACAGCTGGATGTTTGAAACGGGGTTGGTTACTCCCTGGATGTCTAGTTTTGATTCAGAATGAATAAGGCGGGAAGACATAAAGTGCTAGACAATAACATCCTCATCAAATTTAAAGTCTGGAAACAAACTAATTTGAGCGAGATCTCCAAACTCTAAAACAAAAGTTGCTAAATATTCAGTTATGCCAGAAGCTTGTTGACGGCCACCAAAAGCAGGCGGTCAGTCTGGAACAGGCTAAGAGGCATTTAACCCGCAGATTATTTTTGTATGTATTTGAGTCTGTATAAATGATTTGGATGAGAGAAATGCACAGAAAGCATTTCTTACACAAAGGTCCTAACACGTGCAAACACCTGCTTTCTTGCCTCCCATCCTTGTAAACAGATTTCTGCATTGTTGATGGTGACTTCCTCCATCAAAAAGCGTCACACTGACCTACCGTCCCCGGTGAGCCTTGGCTGAAAAGCAGTGGCAGCTCTGTGAGGCCGGATAAAATGAAATATAGTCCATTTATCCGTCAAAAGGAGGTAAGTGATGCCAGCCATCATCTCTAATCTAATAAAAGTAGATAACCGAGGCAGCTGATCCAAGCGCGGCATGATTTCAGCAGAGGCATTAAGCAGGTGGGAGTTCTCGTTCTACAAAAACAAGCAGGACAAGCGTTCACAGATTATTAAGCTACAGGATGCTGTTGGCAAATCGCTGAAATAAAAGACGATCTGGTCACACGGTAACTGATATCTGCAAATGTTAACATTTCTCTACATGATTTTAGCTCCATCCCTTCACATCTTTTTCAATTCGTCTACACATCAAATAACAGTCATGAAATAATGAGTAAAAAAAACCTTATATGTGCCCAAATGGCGCATATGCTTAGATAATGATCCTATGGAAGCTGTAACCTCTATAAATCAGAAAGTGGGGCTCCGTGCAGCTGCTTAGACGCTGCCGGTGATCCTGAGAGTGATTCCAGCACAACTTATTTAACTAATAATCAATTTAAAACTACCGGTATTTGATTATTGGGTGGAAAAACTTAAACGCTGTAATTTCTATTTGAATCTCCTTCCACAAAGTTGGTAAAAAATCCAAGTAAAAACCATCAGAGTAAAGAGTGTGCTATGAAATCGTGTTAATGTTTTGTCGTTGGACTAACAAACGTGAAAGGTTTGTCTATGTTGGAGAAGCGTTCCAGTAGAAGACAATCTTTCCTCTGGAGCTCTGTGGATCAACACTTACTGCACGTACAGCATTTCTTTTAATTAAAATAAAAAAATGAAACCTCTAGGCATCAGATAAAAAACCCCGGCTCTTAAGTAACGTACTCCCATGAAAAGGATCTAATGTGCGTTCCCTGTGAGGACTGTTTCCTTCTCCAGCCGTCTGACTGATCGCGCTCCATCACTTCAGGCCTCTCCACCTGCCAGCTGCCTCCAAAGCAGAGCGAGACGTTGGCTCAGATAGGGCAACAGCCTGAAACCAAAGTGCCTCCTCAAACAAAGCTGTAGGTTAAATTCTTTTGGACGGTGACAGGGCTGCGTCTGGTGAGCCGCCAGCACAGCATGTTTCCTGCTCATGCAAGGAAATCTCCTGGCATCCAGGAAGCTGCGATAGTCGAGCTAGTTCTCATCACAGCGGGGTGTCGCCACAGCGATTACCGCCACCGTTTATCGCTGTGGAAGGTGTGCTAGTGGGATACTGCCAGGTAAAAACACCACGAAAGGCTCCATGGCTTCAGAAAGCAAACACAATGGCTGCATGGTTTCTGTATACTAACCAGGTGAGAGCTTTCTTCTCTTTTTTAACGACAAATAACAAAGCCATTCACAAAGAGACGTCTGCAGACTGCGCTGTCACACTCATAGTCCTCAGAGAGAGTGTTTGTGGGGAAGGTTAGAGCATATTTAGGATCCAGCTGTTGAGCTGACAACACTACAAGGAAGTCGTTATCATTAAACCATAAACAATGCAATGAAGCATCACCTTGGCAGTCAACGGCATTCAAAGTCATCATTCCCCACACAGTGTTCAATATTTTTAGTCTTTGTCCCGATCTAATCGCTGTTCTTAACAGGCTGAATAGTCTACATTCAAACAGCAGAGAACAGTGCGGGAGAGCCAACGGATGGCGGCCAACGTGGAACGACTTAATGGGAGCCGACAGTAACTGTCATGAGATCATAACAAGATGAAGGGAGCTTTTCTTGTTTTGTTTTTGTTGGTTTTTGTGGGGTGGGGGGGTTGAAAAATTTAAGACAGTCGTACAAACAAAAGTTGCAAATAGGCAAAGATATCAGACTGGAGTCGCTCTTGACTGCTGTGAGAACGTAGACTTTCATATGTGGTACATTTTACACAACTTTCACATCATTGCAGTGAGACACGCGTCGTGATTCTGCACCAAAAGAAGGCGCACGAGGTGAATCTGGACGTAAACAATGAGGCGAGCGGTGCCGAGATTACATTTCTATCTTCTTAAGTTCCTTCACCTTCAAATGATCTTGTGATGATAAAATCGGCTCCTATTGCTCAACAACTTTCAAAATCAATTCGAAGATGGCGACATCCATCTTAACCTCGGAAAACAGTTCTTCTGTGCATTCGGGTCACTTTGGGGTCATAAAATATTTGCAAAAAGTCTATAAGTATGAACAACGATGCATAAAAAAAAAGGATTTCAGCAAAATATTGGAAATGATCATCAAGACCTGCCGTGTAAAAGCTGCCATAATGGCGTAATAGTAATCCATATATTTTTAATGAGGTTAGGGCTATTTTACAGCTAAGACTGCATCACTCTACATGGTTAGGTTATTTAAGTTTTTCTATAGACAATCTGACCACTTCTCTCTCTGCTACTTTCTTCCTTTGTCCAATCTACTTAGTTACCGTTATTTCAACCTTGTTAACTTTTTGTTTTCTCTTAGTGTTCTTCTCTCCATAGTAGCCACACCTGGGCTGGTTCTGTTAGCTGAGACAGCTTCTTGGAGGAGAACATGGGCTGAGATGCTGCCAGTGACGTTCTACAACTGCTGCTATAAACTCCATTATTTCAGTTTCCTCTGCATCTAATTTAGTTTTCTGTCTTTTCAAACCTCCAGTCGTCGTGGCAGATGGCTGCTTGTACTGAGCCTGGTTCTGCTGGAGGTTTCTTCCTGTTAAAGGGGAGTTTATCCTCTCCACTGTCGCTACATGCATGCTCAGTATGAGGGATTGCTGTAAAGTCAACGACAACACAAGTCATTTTTTCTGTCTGCTGATTCCAGAGGAGTGAATGCTGCAAGTCAATGACTCCATGAATCTGCTGGGGTTCCTTAGATTGGAGACTTTTTCAAATTGATTCATTATGATGTATCTTTGATTTTAATTGATTTTCTTGTGAAGTGCCTTGAGACGACATCTGTTGTAAATTGGCGCTATATAAATAAAATGATTCTTGATTATCCATTGCAGAACCCCGTTTGTATAAAACATATCCTTTTATACAAACGAGGTAAACTCTCTGAAAAACCAATAACAAATGTGACATTCATGCCCATAAATAATGAGTTTAATTCCTGTCGGATGCTGAAGGTGAAGCGTTAGATTTGTTGGATCTGAATTCACTGCAACAAACATCCAAACTACAGAAGCAGATGGTTCTGCAACGACAACGACAGCGTAAAACACGACCGCCCGCCATCGCACTTTGGCTGGACCCGCCAGAAATATCGAGCTCAGCCCTCCTGTCCTGCCAGTCCCAGAAATAAGCTCAGCCCACTTCACACAGGCTGTAAATTAAATTCTGTGTGGGATTTTTCTTTCTTTTTTTTTTTTTACTGCACGTTGCATTTTAAGCAGGACGCATTTTCTCCCGTCCTATTGAGCTAAATTAGTCCAGAAAAGTAAGAAGATCTGAATGTAGAAATGAGAAATGAGACACAAATGTTAACCCATCTGGCAGGAAACATTTCCATACGACCAGAAGCCAGAGAGACTTCAAAGCCGCTCTAACTTCCAGGGATGTTTAAACTGCACAGATTCTTTTACTTATATTGGTTAAACACTGCAGGCGTTACGGGACCAATAAGAAGGAGACGAGACTGACGAAGCTGAAATAACGCATTGAAAATGAAAATAACTCAGTCGCACACAGCTTCCACTATGAAGAAAAGGAGTTTCCTCAACAAAATCTATCAAACCATTTAAAAACAAACAGTCCAGATGACAAGCAATCAAGCTTCCCCGAAGATTTCAATCCATTATTCGACTTATAAACTGGGAAAACTCGAATTTGGGGAAAAAAAACAGAATAGAAGAAAAAGCTCGAGGGTCTGATGTGTCCCAGATATCAAACAAAAAAATCAGACTTTTGTGCATTAGTTGTTCCCCCAGAAGAAGTGGGACTTGAAAACAAAACGTCCTTCAATGATCACACACAAAGACAGAAACATGAATTCTTATGAGGGAACAAAATGGGAGCCTCTGATTGATTCATCGCGCTCCAAATCCGCTATAAATATTTATCTCGTTTGTAACTCATCCTGAAATGGAAAAACTCAAGCAACTTAAAAACTTACAGCTTCAGAATGGAGCCAGCATCCAGCCTCACAGATTTCCAGAGAAGAAGGCAAAGAGCAGAGAGCTTGGTTGTACCCAGAATGTGGGCCCAGCCACTAAATGCAGCCAACCCCGCCTAAACTGCTATATTTGAAGCAACCTATAAAAAACAGACCAAAAGCTCACTTCCAGACGCACATGATCCGACTACAAAAGTCAGGTTGGAAAGATTTTCTTTGGATCAAGTCACGTCTTTCCACCATGAGCCATTACTGGGCTAAATATACTCTAATGTGTAAAAGACTTACATGTTATTTTAACTTTGCTAGAGAGCGTAACAAAGCGAAGGACACAAGAAAGCCTCAGAGACCGGCTCAAATCCTTATCCCAGGAAGTCCTGTGACGCAAAACTAAAGACTAAAGTTTGGGAAAGATTCTTTGTCTCGTCGTCATTTTTTGACTTGTGGAAATCAACATAATCTGCCTTGTGTGAATGGGAAGTCTTTGCAGTTTTGAAGAGTGTTCAGGAGTAATGAGTGTTTGTGAATCCGGTGAAACAAAAGGGGATCAGAAAAACTTTGGTTATCCTAAAGTATTATACGACCAAGTTTGAGCCAGATTAGATTGGACCACACATGATGCCCCCACATGCTTTTGTTCCCGAGGCTGTGATAGAATTTTTTTTTTACCAGTGGAGGCGGAAATTACATGGTGAAACCTCAGCTAGACACAAATAAATTCTCCCGCGTTTGTAAGGAGCATCTGTTTAAAAGACAGACGGCCATCAAACTCATACGTCCTAATGTTAAGAGACGGGCTCGAGATTTCACTCCGTATTTGATACGGGCCAATAAATATTTGAGTGCACAACGGCCCTCTGAAGAGATGTTTTATGGACCCAAACAACAACAGCTTCCTGCAGCGCTGGAGCCTTTGTTGCAGCTCAGGAGCCGGCAGGACATGAAATGTTGTGGGACTGGGACTTGTAGGAGAAACAGAAGCTTATAGTAAACATGGTTGTGTTTCTGTTATCACCTCCTGCCTCTGAAAACACACGGAAACCCACACATGTGTGTGTGTGAGTGTGTAATACATGTTTGCCACGGCGCTGCCCAGTTTTTCTCCACGGTTCGGCGACCCGAGGTCCTGAATGTTGTCCTTCCCGCCCCTCCTCTCGCTCCTCCAGCAGGATAAGCATTTCCAGCTGGTTTCACAAACATGACAAATGGGAATCGGTGGCTGCCGCGGATTTTGCCCTTCTCTCATTTCCCCTGCCTCCCTCTCTTTTCTTCTCACTGTAACAAGCCACGTCTCCAGGGACAGGCTAGCGAAGGAAACTAGGCCAGAGTTGGATCTGCTGGAACTTAGGAGCCCAAAACGCACAAACCCCAAACCTGACTTCTGAATAAGTCATAAATGTTCATCATAAAAAACTGAGAGCAAGAACATAATTACATAATTCATTATTAACATTAGACTGAAGTTAACAGATTTGACTAACTTTAACAGGATTGAATTCTATACAGTTGTTATAAACTGGACAAATTTTCCTTTAAATGCGGATAAAATAAATGTTAAAAAACTGAAGTTAACTGTGTTTGTGTATTTATTTGATTAATCGCTCGGCCTGCCAGTTTAGGTGGACGCCCGTGTCTGCTTCATGTTGATTGATCACTAATGTTCTCTAAGAAACATCTGAGGCCGGAAACAGAACATACACTGAGATGAAATAAAGTGTGTTGTGGTTTGCAGACATTATCTTTACAATATGTAATAAAACAAATCCAGAATAAATCCCTGCATTCAGCTCAAATTGATGGGTTTTCTAGCTCAGGAAGCAGCTGTTAAGTAAACTCCTCTATACCCCAAACTGAACATTACCTGTATTCAATTTTACAGTTATGCTGGAATCCTACATGTAAACTGTAAACTAAATGGCTTCTTACTGTTCCTAAGATTTACAATCTGTTCAATGAAGCTTTAGAAAAATGTCCAAGTTAACCGGAGGTTCACATAAAGTCACGTAGTGTTTCCCTCCCCCCATATGTGGCTGCACACTTCCAGTCAACTGGCTTCTCTTTCTCCTGGCTACAGTTAAAGATACATCCAACTCTTTAAAAATATTTAACGACAAAACCTCTCAGTTAACGGGATGAAACCAGATCCTGGTTCCGTGTGAGCCGAATGACATGGATGGACACAAAATAGAAGCTCTGATCCAGGAGTGGCTTCTGTGTTAAAGGAAAGTAAAGCATTAATAGCAGAGGTTGTTGCTTTGGTGGATTCATGTTGGAGAAAAACACGACTAAACAGATCAAAACTGACTCAGTCTTCAGGTCTACAGGATGGAGGAGATGTTACACATTTTTTCAGAGTAAAAGCCTGATTATTGGTCTAGTAGAGAGGCAGCAGTAGAGTTGTTGATCCTCAAGAACATGTCAGAGCTGAACAGAACACCAGACCAGATATAGATTCTTTATCTGGAAGGAAAAAGCTGAAATACCAGTGATAACTGCAAAACTGGAGAGCACTATGAGATCATCATAACTTTAAGCAAGTACAAGAATAACAACAACAAAAATCAAAGTATTAAATCATTATAACTTTAACATGAATGCCTCAATCCGGACAGAATGAAGAAAAATGAGGATCTATTTAGGACAATGCAACTGTTCCCTGGAGATAAACAGAGGCTACAGCTTTAAATGTTTCTTTTGCTTAAAAAAAGCCACTGCTAAGGACCTTATGCTCTTATCTGGCGGAGGCAGATGTTTATTCTATTATAATTACTTACGGCATTTAGTTTGCATGGATGTGTACAGTACAGTATTGAAATAAAAACACATACAAATGCAGATAACCGTCCACTAGCAACATAAGCACTGACAAAGAAGGGAAGAAAAATGGTTATTTTTGTTCCATCTGCATGTTAAGCAGCCAGGGAATGAAGAACCATTCTGGTTTTATTCAGATCAGTTATTTGCTCCATTAATTCATTCATTTATTTCATCATCACCTCCAGTTTTATCTGCCACCTATCTAAATCTATCTTACAACATTGCTCCATGAAAAAGGAAAAGGCTGGAGGTGCTCAAATGACGTGCCTGAAAATCCAGACATGCTGGGAAGATACAACCAAGTAACTTAAGAGAGAAACACCAACATGTTCCATAATGTTTAATCTAAGAACCTGAGTGTTTGTTGTTTCTTTAAAAGTGTTACCAAACCGTGTTCAGCAGTTTTCATCCGAAAATCAAACCAGGATTTTATGTATAATTATGGTTTCTGTCCAATAAGAGAGAAAAGGCTCAACTCTGCCGTGCAGAGCAGAACAAGAGTGCTAATTGCGTCCACATATCATTCTGCCTGAGGGTCTGCAGGGCTGTAATTGAGTATTAGGGAGATTGTGTTCCTTTCATTGAGGTTATTTATTATAACTTGTTTATGAGGCTGAAACAGGATCTGAGCTGGAGCCGTGAAGCTCAGAGCCTCGACTCAAACTCACGCTCCCAACAAGCCGGCTATTGATGAGTGAACGGGAAAGATGGTGGTGGGGGGGCTTCAGGAAGGTAGTAACAATCACTGGAGCCCGTCATCACGTCTCCGAAGGTGACCTACATTCCCACAGAGAACCCAGATGGGAAATGTAGGAATGACCCATAAAATATTCAAGATTTCACAGAAGAAAAAGCTTTAATCAGCGCTGTGATCTACCAGTGGAGCAGTAGAAGAAGAAATCAGCCAATCGTTAGCCTTGTTTTGCTAGCGCATGGCTCATAAACACATTTGCCCTGAGCAAGATGGCGGAGCAGGAAAATGCAGGAAAGTCTTCTTTAAGTGAACATCTGAGACCAAAACATGTCTCAGTTGAAGCAGGAGAGGAAGAACCAGCGCGGTAAAATAAGCTAATAAGAAAATAAAGGCGCTAAATACTGTTATTACAGTTCATAAATATCATGTTAGTGTTGCAGGTGTGTGAGCAGCCATGTGTACTTATTTCGTTATTTTGTGTTTTTTCTGCAAAGGAAACAAAAAAACAAGCAACAATAAAGGAACACATGTGGAACAAGACTCTCACCCCCACTTACAAACACTGTTCTAATGTTTGTATTTTATGCCTAAAAATGAACAAATATCTTACACTTATGGTCATTTCTTTTCCTTTAAACAAGGTTACATAAATTGCAGTGAACGAAACAATTCTCTCATCTTTTGCTATTTCTTAATGAACATTTGTATTTAATAACTTATATGGGAAATCAATACTAAAAAGCAAATAATCAGTGATGCAATAGGTCTTTGAAATTATTAAATAATCCACTTAATTTCATTTTTTCAAATGAAAAATATGCATAATTATTTAACTAAAAGTTTTATCTTCAAATAAAACCATGCTATGTATTTTTAAGGGGGGGTTCCCAATCTGTGGCGATCTTATTTCAGAGGCCACAGACTAGAAGTCGAAACTGAACCATTTTACGCCGTCCAGCCTCTTAACTCTGGATGATAGACGTTAATGAACTTCAGATGCTCTGTGGAGACGAGTGCAAACCTCACCACAGAGCAAAAAACATTCCTGCTTTCTCAACTCTATCACTTTTCCACTGACATGGTTGAAAATGCCAGGAGAAATCTGTGCAGTGGATCTGCTTCACCGATGCCATTAAGTGCCTGCTGCTTCATGGTAGAGGTGCTTTTTGTTTTTTAAAGTTGCATTGTTTCATGTATGACTCGACTGACTTGACTTGATATTTCTGTGAATAAACTGCATATCCATGTTTTGTAAAGAGACTTTTAGTAGGTTTATGTAAACATAAACAGATGTAAACAAGCACTCACATTATGAGGTATTTATTCTAGTTTATTTTATTACCCCTAAACACAATACAATAAATATTAATATTAGGTGAAAATAACCTGATTAAATACCAAAATCAATTTTACAAAAACAGATTAGGATAAAAAAAAAAGATAAATTAGCCAGAGCCAAGGATTGATTAATGACCGGAGTATGTCACTGCCAGACCTAAAGAGATTCAAAAGCAACAAATTATGCCGCAATCGAAAGAAATTCAAGAAGGAATTAGATCCAAACTATTTCTTCTATTAGTCTAGACAGGGTCAAATCTATTTAGAAGGCTTCTGGACACAAAGAGAGACATTAGATATGGATGGAGAAACCGTGAAGCATGGGTCGGTCTCACCTAACGATCCCTCTAACGTCAATGTCAATAATTAGAGAGTTCAACACAGACTGGGCACAAATTGCGCCTATTAGGTCCTGAAAAAAAGAAAACATGAGGACAAGTGTCATATTTTATTATGGTGAAGGCACGGTGGTGGCAGTATCATGTGACTGCGCTGCTCTCAGCATTGTTTTCTCCAGCCTTACAGAAAACTACTATATTGTCCTTAAAAATAACTAAACCGGAGGAATGATTTTAACTTTTTTTTTTATCTCAGTGATGTGGGATCACCATAGCAACCAATCAGACAACATAACCAGCATCACTCTTGCATCCAGCTTTCTATCAATCGAAGTTGTAACTCCTAATTGATTTGTTTTGAGATGTTCATCAGGCATTTCAAACCCTGCCAGGCCAACCACGGAGCACAGAGCCTGCAGCCCATCAGCAGGTCCACCTGAGAATGGAGACAATGAGCTCAGACGTCTGCTGGAGCCTCACAGGTTTCATCTCACACCTGCTAACGTCTTCGTTTCAGATCCTGGCCTGCAGCCTCAGCCACCGTCTCTCTCCTCAGCTGCAGGACCGAGTGGTGCGTTCAGGTGCCACGCTGCGCCGCGGACACACCAGACCAGACTACCGGTCCAGACACCAGTCAAACCCGCGTGGGGACATCACCGGGACACGAGGGGGGGGACTCACGTAGTGCTTGGACGGATTCCGCCTCTTCTCCACGTCCACAACTTTCACGTCCAGCACCGTCCGGAACTGCATCTTGACCCTGCACAGGTTCTGCATCAAAAGGCTCCGGGTGGATCCGAAGAACAGAACCAAATCCAAGCTGGCCGCTTCACTCACGCATGCGCTCCTTCACGGCCTCACAGCTTCTCCTGCAGGACACCCGGCGGCCAGCCGCATCTCCGCGGCTCTTCACTGCGAGGCTGGCCGCTGTCTGATCAGCTGCGGGTTTCTGGCGGGGAGACGCGCACCACTGGCACTGAATACAGATGTTTCACAGGCGACCAATCAGAGGCGGCCGCTCTGCGGGGAACGGGCCGACAGCGACCTCCAGCGGCCGAGAGGTGCAGCGCAGCCAGGTGAACTCAGCAGAGGAGACTAGTTCAAAGGTCATAACATCAGAACAGCTTCATTGGCACTTCAAAATGTAAAATACAAGACAGAAAACTATTCAATTCTGGTATTTTAAAAGAAACATAATTAGAAAAAATACTAATCTGAAGTAGGAAAAAAAAACTCAATTCAACTTATAAAACTAATAACATTAGGTCATTTATATTTGTTATGGTTAACGGCATCCAGTCAAAAGTTTAAGTGTTTATTTGATATTCTATTGATCTCCAAATGTCTGGGCAGATAGAAAATTACATCAGAACAAACATGAAGTCTCACTTTAATGTAAACTGCAGGTTTATGTTACTGGTTAAACGCGCTTGTTCTGTTTCAGTAAAGTTGGCTAAAGGATAAATATTAGGGAGAGTAGGAATAAAAACTGTAAATGAATTTTACTCAAGTAAGAGTAATAGTCATCAAATAAATGTAACTTTGTAAACCCACGTTTGCTCATATCTATATTTGTAGATGCCAAAGTGTGTTAAAGACAACATTTTAAACTGTATGTGCATTTAAAAATAAATAAAAAAACTTTCCAAATTGTATTTTGAAATTCTTGATCTATGTGGCAAATTGTTCATTTCTGGAATCTGCTCTGCAGAAATCTACATACAGGAGGGAACAGACCAAAAACAAGCACTCAGTTTTCTAAGTGTTACCAGGCGGCCATAAGCGTCTGAGGCAGGGGGAGGTTTATTCAGATGCAGCCTAACATCATCAGGTCAAAGAGTCCAGCCCTAAAGTGGCTGATATAGGACTAAACCCTTCTTCATACAGTTTACCAATTCACAACTTCCACTTAAGACAAACCTTTTATCAAACATATATTCACACATTTTTTAGACCTCATTGAGTCACTGCTTCGCACAAGACTCTTCCTGCACCTAAACCTTTGCTTAGAATTATCCACAGTACACCACTAAACTCAAATCAGACTTCTACTGTACTGTTTCTAGCTGTCCAGACGTTTAAATTCCTCTGGAGGAAAAACAACAAGCTTTTTTGATGTTAGTGAAGGCGGCATTAAGGCACTGGTTTTTGTCTCATTTACATGTTCATTTAATTGTGTCAGGTGTGTCCCTGTGTGACAGACTGGCCTCTCACCACTGACTATGCATCTGTCACAGCTTTCTGACCATTTCTCTGTATTTGCAAACATATGACTAACTTCCTCAACACATTATCGAGCATGGTGGTGGTGAAATGAGGATCTTGGCACCTGGCAGTCATTGAGTTCCTTCAAAGTATTCCAGAGGGAAATAAGTTCGGCCAATGATTCGCAAACAAAGCTGCAGATCTACAACAAAACAGCTGAAAAAACCATTGAATAGTCCTCCAGAAACCTCTACGTTTGTCCAATATAGTCATCCAGGTGGTGTTGTTGTCAGGTATCGTCTCTCCTTCCAGGGTATTGAGGGGTTAGCAAGTTACGAGCAAGTCTTCAGTCAGAGGCCTCTTTAGATTCAAAGCAAGATTGACTGCG
The DNA here is from genome assembly GCA_032876305.1 of Orestias chungarensis. Classification (NCBI taxonomy): domain Eukaryota; kingdom Metazoa; phylum Chordata; class Actinopteri; order Cyprinodontiformes; family Cyprinodontidae; genus Orestias; species Orestias chungarensis. Next base: position 1,211,766 of record JAVLVB010000913.1, read on the forward strand.
ACAGGAATTGCTCCGGCCCACAGAATCATCATCAACAATCGCTGTTTAAGATGCTCGCATGATGCGAGTTGTGACAGCCATTGATTTCCATTTGGGATCAATTATTTTTATTAAACTGAATTTCTACTTGGTTCATTTTTCTTTGACAGCTTTACAAGGAGGGTAACAGATGGACACGAGGAAAAGGCAGAAGACGGGTGGCTCCGATATAGATCGCCTTTTCTTGGCAGCCTGCTTTTATTTTCCAATAAAAAAATAGTAAATCTAAGAAAGTGCCGCACATGTTGCCTCAGGGTGTCAGAACAAGCGGATCGTGCCATCTGTTTTATTTGTTATATCATTTATAGCACATTTATTTATTTATCGAGCATCTAGCACAATGATACTCGTAATGAACCGACATGTTGATCTTTAGTCTGGTCGTCCCTACATGGCCATGTAGTGGCTGTCGCTGGTGCTGATGATGTCACTGTGGCACTCCAGCGTCTGCAGGACAAGCTCCAGCGCCGCTTTGCTCACGTTGAGGCTGTACCGCTGCCTTACCGCCGACAGGATGTGCAGGACGTGGCAGCCCTTCTCTGCATCTGCGAGCACAGAGGCCACGATACTTAACACAGACTGACGTGCAAATGTGAGAGGGAAGTTCTGCAGGACCAACAAACAGAAGCTTGGGCTCTTATTGTACTCAGTTAGATGTCTTTGAAGCAAAAACGGCGGTCCACTCACATTTTTCCCTCTTGGAATCCTCCCTGATAATATCTCTGACAGCGATGAGCAGATCTTTGTCTTGAATTGTCACCTGGTGAAGATAGAAACGCATCAAACACTCAGAGAACACGAAGCCCCCGAGGGAGTGATTCCACCTGCGCATTCTCACATGATAGACTTCATCCTGGGACTTCACCTTCCGGTACACGACGCCCTCGTTCTGCAGGACCTGGAGGACCTCGTTGAGGAGCTGTCTGAGCCGCTGGAGTCCAGACGGACCGGCGACGGCTTCCTAAACCACATTTCGCTCACAGTGAAGCATCACGGTCAAAAACAAATCTAATTCACCAAGTATTTTTATCTAGTTTCTAGTGCAAACATGTTAGTATGCTTGAAAAAAAAAAAGACAAAATTGACTTTACAGCAAACTACAGAAGATTGTTTTGTAAGTCAATAAAATGTGAATAGTTTTTAAAAAGTACTTTTTCCACTGGCAGATTTTTTTTCACTGAAATAAAGCTTAAAAATATAGTAAACAAGATGTTTGCACTAGAAACTAGGTACAAATACAAAAATTACTTGTTTTTGTAGCGTACCAACAATTTCACCATGAACTGATTTATCAAATTATATTGAAAAAAATAAAGTTTATTACAGCTGAGAAACTGCACATTCAAGTGTCCCTTCCTTACCTGCCCTGCAGACTGTGTAGGGAGGCGGCTGGAGATCAGGGGCTGAAGGAGGTCCTGGACGTCATAAGGTCGGAAGGTCGTCACCAATCTGTGCTTCAGGAAGTCCTTAATGACTTTGGTCGCCTTGCTAAGAGAAGTCTGTGCTGAGTCTCTGCAAGACGGCGGGACGAAGCGTTCACATGAGCACAGCAGGACAAACTACAAGACTAATGAAAATATTCAGCAGATCAGGTAATTCGGCTTGAAGTTGCTGTTTATGTGAACAGACAGCAGGAGTTTGTCAGAGATTCGCTGAACACGCTACGATGGGACGATGATGTCTGAGGACAACACTGATGGTTATTGGGAATAAACACTGCTCTGCTCATCCCTATGTGGGGTTAATTCCCATCCTTAGGTTGAAACTGAAAACATGTAAGGATTTCCATCTTTTTCAGTAAATGTGTGGTGGATTTAAACCTTGTGGGGTTTGTGTGTTAATTACGAAGCGTGACTGGGTGGTGGCAGCATGATGCTGTAAGGACGGGGGAAGGTGGAAAAAGTTTACAGGAAGGCTGACGGAGCTAAATGAAGCACAAGCTTGGGGGTAAAGAACCTGTTAGATGATGCAGAAGAACTGAGAGTTAGAGGTTCACCTTCCAGGCCTGCAGCTGTCATAAAATTAATGTTCCCGTTCTTCAGGCACTGACTTGAGTTTCAACTGTTTTCTAAAGACTACTGGGCGCAATCCCCCCAAAAGGTTCAAATATTTACAAACCCATCTGTTCAAGTTAGCTTTCAAACTATAGTTCTGCTCCTCAAATGTGGATCTATTATCGTTTTTTTATCTATTGTCTTTAAAGGGTCTTTGAATGTCTTGATATTGTCTACTAATAAAATGTATTATTAAAAAGACACATAAATAACGGGATGACAGATTTCTACATGCATAATACCTTGGTTCCACTATAAAGGACACAGTGGACAAAGGTTTCGTCACTGGCCTTATAACCTACATGTCTGCAGGGCTAATCTGCTCTGAATGATAGATCTTTGTACCCCGCCACGTTGAGCTGGAAGCGCTTGTCATAGAACTGCCTGTAGAGCTCAGGAACCTCCATCATCCGAGCTATCTGGACCGCCATCGTCGGATCGTCCACCTTATCTGTGAACACATGCAGACACAAGGGTGCCGTCAGTCTTGTAACACATCGTAACAGGTCTCTGAGTAAAGGCTTAATATCCTGGCAGCAGAGAACATTTTCCACAGGAACATTCCTGGATGACACCAGTTGTTGGAAAACACAGCTAATCCACATCGTTTGCTTTTGCTGCTCATTTTTAGATTTCTGACTGAAAGAGTAACGGGTGGAAGAGCAGGTTTGATCAATACCTTGTCGCCATGGTTACACGTCATAATAACAGAAAGTAAAACAGCTGACTGAGTGTTTTTTTTAAAATTCAATCTATTCCGTCTTTTTTCGATTTAAGATTTTCCAGTAACTGTCTGATCGCGTTTGAGTATTTTATTTTAAAAAACTTTTAGAAAAAATAGAAATATTTATCAAACTATAGATTTTATTAGGTGTATTTTGATAAATGTTCAATTGTGTTTTTAATTTAGATTTATATTAAAGAACATAAGCATGTTCCTATTAAGAAGATAATTATTTATATAGAAATAGACATTGTGGTTAAAAAAATATATTTTTTTTTATGATTTTCTAAATTAAAAAAAGCTTAAACAATAAAATGCTGGTTCGGTCATTTTTAGTTTATACTTATCTTTTATAAAGAAAAAACCATTCAGGTGTTTAATCAAGTATTTTCATACACCAAAGGCTGTTCTTAGATTAAATCAAATTATCTCAATCAGGTTTAATTTATTAGTAGTCAACTGTTATATAACCTTATATACATTTCTGAAATTAATAGAATCGTTCAACATATAATCTTATTTTATTTCATGAGATTACATAATTCCTTAAAATAATTATGTACGTATTTAATGTGTGAAAAATGCATAAAGATATAAAAAACACACTAATTAATGAAAGATTTAACAATGAAATGTCTACAATAAATGTAATGCTTGTGTTTTTATTTCAAATATTTAATTCATTCATTGATCAAACTAATTGAAAACAAATACACTTTGCATTAAGGTGGGTTCATTAAAAAACGGGTTACTTTTATATTTGAATATAGTTTTATTTTAAACTAAATTACTGACATTTTTATCTTAGTTTGATTACGTGATGTCTTGAGTTCTTCAATACACAATTTAATAAGACATTTAAATATTTAATAAATGGGCATTCTTATCTTTAGTTCATCCATAAATACCCAGTAAACTAGACCCCATCCGACATAAAAAGTGTCTGAAGAGGAACCTCACAGAAGGTGGACGCCATGATCTCTCTCTGTTCCCTCGACGTCTTCACCGGCCCTCGAACCCGGAGCAGCTCACCGATCTCCAGACGGCAGCGCTTCTGCTGGGCCTGTCGCAGCTTTCTAAGCTCTCCGACGGCATCGAAGCCACCTAGAGCCCCGTGGCCGGGTTTTGGCCCAGCTTAACGTTAAAAGATTAAAAACATTCACTTCAGAAAAACTAAATCTGATTATTTTAGCACTATTCTTTCAAATAATGGGATGTTTGTTGAGCTGAGAGTCAAAACCGATACTTAAAACACATTTAGACCCACATTTACTGGAACCCTCTTCCTCCTTTAGTAGATTACTTTTCCAGCAGAGACAGTTTATTACACCAGTACCATCATCCACTGTGAAAACAACGGCAGGAGAAATATTTAAATCACAAACACTTTGACAACCAACACCAAGATTCACCCAAAAATGGATCAATCCCTTAATATTCCACACAGACGGCGCCAGTACCGCCATAACAGAAGAAGTCGTCTCTCTCCCTCTGGTAAACCACTGTTCCAAGAACATCCACTTTGTAGATTGGGTGTAAGTTGTAGAAATAAATGCCTTCACAGTAGAGAAAAGAAAAACGTTAAAGCGTGTTCAGTCTGAACTGGATCAGCAACAATATCAAGGCGAGAGTTTGAGGCTTCAGGACTAGAAATCTCAAGTAAGGTCTGCCTTGGAGAAAATGCCAGCAGAGCTTGTTTCAGCCGCTGGGTTTGACTGATGACTCCAAAACAAAACAACAACAACAAACATTAGGGATAAGCTGGAAGTACAAGAAGAGCAGAGGACTGGTGATGAGTTACTTTCGTTTGACCTGTTCTGGAAATACAGGGAACCAAAGATCAAAGCTCAAATTAGTTCCATGTTTCACCAAAAGGAGAATCACTCTGCTCCAGTCCAGATGTAACCGAACTGGGAAACTGTGGTGGACAAAAACAGGAAGGAATCCCAGCCACAGAACGTCTTGAGCCGGTTTAAAAGTGAGCTGCAGCTCTTCTCTAGTGGTGGTTGTTACCTGGAACCTGAATGGACTCTGTCATCTGCAGGATGTCTCTGACAAACAGGCGAGCAAAGGCGGAGAAGATCGAATCCAGGCCCCACAGCATGGACGGCGGTTCGTCTGCCGGATCCATCGCAGCTGTCTGCCTCTCATCCTGAACACAACACAACACACGCTGCTGTCACCATTGTTAGTCTTTGTGAGGCTAGCTAGCGTCAACAGGCGGTCACGTGGGTGTCCGCCATATTTAGAGTGGCAGGTAGCAACACAGTCTTGTTGGAATACGTTCAAATAACCTGATAGTTCGTTTTTAAAAATTATTTGTGGCACACAAAATAGACTAAAAAAAAACTTAAATCAATGAAGTTCATTATTAATATTGTCAGAAAAATATATAACATACAGTACATATTCATATGCACATTTGGAAATAAAAATTCACATATTCATTAATTATTAAGAAGAACATTTCACAGGGGCTACATTTTTCCATTTTCCATTTTATACTTCCGTGTATTTTTAATTTTTCATTCTTTTCGCCACTTCCAATATGGCGGCGACGACGGGTCACGTGACGCTGTTTGCGTCATGTGACCCACTCATTAAAACTTAATAAAAAAAGTTTTTTACAAATTTATCTAGCTTTTTTTGTTGGTAACCTGATGGAGAGTCTTGTAGTGTTGACACTTTTGTATGTTTTTGTAAAAAAAAAAAAAAATGACATATTTCGTTTTTGTCGTTGTTGCAATGCATTATGGTAGACGTAGTTTAAACCACACAAAGAGACTCAGCAGGTCACTTTGTATGCGATTCGGTCAAAAATACTGTAACAGATAAATAATAAAGCGCTTATAGAAACCCGCTGTAGCTTCAAATACTTCAGGGAGAGTGAATGAAACAGCTTTAATGTCTTTTTTTTTGTTAGCTAGAAGCTAGAAGCTACCTTTAGCTCATTTGGCCGCCGGTAACCAACCGTCAGCGCGGGGAGAAAAGGAGCGCAAGCGCGCGCCGTGGTGAGCGTGAACGAGCTCGGTCGCTAAATCCGCTACCAGGACCAAACAGACACGAACGTTTAAACGGTTCTAGCTAACCAGGACAAACTACGTACGCTGGCTTCCTCTAGGAGCTTAACGACGGACGTTGTTTTAAACAGTGTGACGGTTTGGACTGAGTCTGGGTTTTTTATGGTCTTTTTTTTTAATTTTTTTAACCGTTTTGGAAGAAAGGATGAGACGGACGGACTGGGCTGCTGTTGGAACAACGAGGATATCCTGAAACTCTCTAAAGAAACGACAAACAACGGTTAAAACTGCGGTGGTGGCCCGTGTACTGTTCATGTGATGTGTGTGAGAGCCACTGGTCAGACTGGGCTCCGAGGCTAGGCTAAGGCTCGCTTCTGGACTCGATACTTTCATTTCAACCTGGAGACGTCATGGCGTTTTTTAATTTCCGTAAGATGTTTAAGCTGGGAGTGGAAAAGAAGAAGAAGCAGTACGAGCATGTTCGCAGGGATGAGGACCCAGAGGAGATCTGGAATATAGTGGGAGAACTGGGAGATGGAGCCTTCGGCAAGGTCTTCAAGGTGGGTTCCTGCTCCTTCCTTTGTTTCTGACATTGGTTTTATTTGTGTGTTGTGACTTTAAGTTGCATTATATCAGAGAACCAAGGTAGAAAAGGCCAGACAGGATTTCAGTGTTGAGGAACTTTAGTGAAACATAAGCTTTGTGATCAGGAGTGTCTCATTATCATATCATTGGTTGTTATGGTGATACAATTCCTTTAAGGATAAGATAAACTACAATTAGTAGTGAGAACTGTTTGTTTTCCTTTCCTTCCTACTGTTTTACATTAGAGGGATGATAAATAAACTAAATAGGATTATATGCATTGAGAAAACACACTTTAGAAGCCTGTTTTGAGATTGTTTTGTGTTTAAGAGCATAATTTCTGTTGTTATTACTTTGTTGTTATCACAGCAGTACCACAGGATATAGTCTTAATTGAGGGATTGCTGTTAAGTCAGCCACACAAGGCGAGCTAGGAGTTAATGCTGAAACTCAATGACTCTATGTAATCCTCTGAGTTTTCTTAGACTATAAACTTGTTTAATTGATTTCAATAACGAAATGAACGTCATGCTCAGTTCTTTAACTGGTATGGAGGAAATTATATTCACAAAATCACGTCAAATACAACAGGTTGACGGCGTTAGGGCGAATTGTCAGAGATGTTCCTTTCCAGACAGTAAGTAGGGTAACAGGATTTTCCTCACTATCTGGTAAATCTGATTTCAAATGTTGTAATCGATCCGCTGGAGGGTTTTTTTGTTGGCCGGACGAAATTGGAGCCGATTTTCGTTTGATATGCTTGGTTTAGGTTGAGCTGGAAGGTTTCCTCCTTCAGTTTCACTCCTGGAAACGACACTTCCAAATAACGTTCTCGGATTAATGAACTTGACAGGTTTTGCAAGCCAACCAAATATTTTTTTTTGCTAATGAAAATGTGTGATGCAAATAGTTTTTTCTGGATATTTTGATTTATAATGAATTAATATATTATTATAAGAAGGCCCTACAGAGGATATCATTACAGGTTATGTTTATGGCAGCTATTACTGTTGAATCTAGGGTTAATGGATTCTAACTTCCTATCACTACAATAACTTCACAGTGAAGCTCAAATTGTACTTTTCATAGACGGTGGGTGTTTATTGAGCATTAAATGCCTCTCACGACTGATTGTGAAACGCCAACAGGAGGCTGCATCCCTTACTGACTGCACAGATTTAATCCTGTCTGCTGACAAACCAAAGCAGTCGGTAGGAATAATCAAGTGTGATTCACACCTCTACAGACCTCAGGTGTAAATTTCCTATTATCAAACTGCCAGCTCAGATGGATGCTTGGCATGTGTTTGGTTTTACGTGTTGTGGCTGAAGCCGCCATGATATAGAAATTATTGACGTGTGTTTACCCTTCAGGCTCAGAACAAGCAGACAGGCGTCCTCGCTGCTGCCAAAGTAATTGACACAAAGACGGAGGAGGAGTTGGAGGACTACATGGTGGAGATCGACATCCTGGCCTCGTGCGATCATCACAACATCGTCAAACTGCTGGACGCTTTCTATTACGAGAGCAAACTGTGGGTGAGTTGGGAAGGAACCTGTTTGGTTCAACCTTGATGGAATAATGGTTTGTTTTTTTCTGCTACGTTATTGTTGGTAATTTTTCCTTTATTTAGAGTAGAAAGAAACATCCTGTGGGTGGTGGAAAGCTGGAATACAAACTAATCTGTGATCCTGCTGTACGACTCGGCCTGACAACATGGTAGAGGTTTACTCTTGGTGGCACTAGAGCCGAGTGACAACTCGTAAAAGATCTCGTTGATTTTACACATATGGGAGAGAGAACCAGCAGAACTGAACCTCACGTGAACACGTCTGTTTAGAATCATGAATATGGCTTCAGTCTGAGCTAAAACTCACTTTCTTCATCTGAACCTCCTATTATCCTGCATTTTCAACATCTTGTTAACTTAACCTGCACCAATTTTACCTCTTTTTCTCATTAGTTTGTTTGTTGCCTGGTCAACAAACAGAAAAGCGCGGGAAAAATCCTTGGTTTTGCTGTAAATTCTGTGTGGAAAACTTGTGAATTGTTGTTTCCAAATGTAGGAGAATAAACAGCTTCTCCTTCATATAGTAAGCAGCAAACATGACATAACATAGCAGCAAAGCTGAGCCAGTTATTCAGTCCCGTTATGCTAACTTAGAGTCTTGGACCATTTAAGGTCATCTGTGATTTCTGCAAAATTGCGATTTCCTGGATGGACTGATTAATTATTGTTGTGATGGCAAGTCAGTTGTCGCATCTGTTTATTTACTCTTTCTCTTCTGTGCTTCCGTCACATTGTGATCTTTATCATTTTGAACAAGGTCATTTGTTTGTGAACGTTTGTGCCCGTGAAACTCTGTCCAACCGGCTACATATTCCACCGTGGTGAGAAATACAAGTTCATAAACCTCCAAATGAACCAACTATTGTGTTCTCTATATGCTGGACAAGCCTTCCAGCCTCAACTCTCCCATCATCATCATCAATACAAGATGTTGGGGGAAAATTGAAGCAACACTAGATGGAGATAAATCTGGTGACATCCCAAGTAGTTTCACAGCGATAATTGGAGCTAAAGATAGTTTATTACAAATAATAACTTCACTTCAACAAATCTGAACTCATGGTTTCAAAGGGCAGTTTGAGTTTCAGGCTGAAGCCATTGTTTTATCAACCAAGAATATAGAAAAAATCATCTGCTAAACATAATTTTCATGTGAAAATGAGCAGAATATTGTTCCCTTTTTCTGTGTTTTGTTTTTTAGAGAGTATCACAAGTAGAACTGGTACTCAGGACTGGTAAACACAGATTTGTGTAGTTGGAAAACCCTTCTAAATGTCCTGATGATGCTGGACTGTCCACCTGCTAAGGACAACAGATATTGGGTTGATGTTGACAGTAAGGAAGATGAAGTTCTGCTGTAGCTCTCGTTGTAACCGTGGAACTTTCTTTGTAAAGTTCAGACCCTGCTCTAATTTTTGTGGTAGAGGAGGCTAAAGCTGCGGTGAGCCTTTCTGAACCCACTGCCAAATTAAGCTTCCAAGTAGAGGGTTTGCAACAATTCTTTCTTAGTGGAAGATTTTGTTTGAGATCGCAGAGGAGCAGCTAAATCTCTGTCTGTGTCAAACATCCTAACCAGAGCTCCTCTCTTTCTAACGTTCTAGGTGACCATACGCAGTTTCTTTGACCCCAGTCTGTTTCCAGTACAAACTTTTAATGCTTTTACACCTAACTTCAGCTGTTCCTTTACGCTGAGGCTCACAATAAATACTGTTTTTGTTAGTTATTTGGTTTAAACGGATGTTAGTATCTCCCAACATTTGTTGTATAAAAACTAACAGAGATTTTATACAACATAATCTGCTATTTTCAGCCTCTAATCCCAGCTGGATCTTTTTTAACTCTTATTTTACCAATATGAATAATTACATTTGTTAGAAGCTCATTTTTTAGCTTGTGTTGCACAATTGCTGCAGGATTCATCCGGTCTCTGTCTTTGACTCGCATCATCCTGCATCTGATGTGAAATTATTGCAGAATTTCTTCTTTTACGGCTTCATTGTGGAATAACTCTGGTTAAAGGTCACAGGAGCTTCTGGAACAAGCTGCTTTAGAATCTGTTAATCATCATACCGGTTTATAATCTGTCCGCCTCAAACATGAGAGCTTTGTTTTTCTGCTTGCAGACGCTAATTTGAAACATTCATTAGTTTTTATTTTGGCATCACTTTAGTGATCTGGGTTCATGTTTTACAGGTTAATAACTGGTTTAATAACTAAGGTAGCAGAGTTGGACTGCTAACTCAAAGCTTTACTTTTCTTGTCGTACAAATAATCTGAGCATGACATGTCAAAGGGCAGAGATAAAACTGGTGACAGGAATATTAAGCTGTAGCTGTTGAACAGGGAGTTCTGACTGGTGCAGGAAGACCTCAGGAGACAGATTCCAGCACATTTCCTTCGCCACAGGAGACCACAGCATGGCGCTCACTCGTCTGTGTTTCCTCACTTATTTACGTCTCCGCCATTCCGGCTGAGAAACCTCTGTGGGGGCCATTGTGCCACAGAGAGGCTCTAACACAACAGCACACCCACACAGAAACACTAGAACCGTGTGCTGAGTCAAACGGCCAACACTCGGCCCATTGTCCGACCTTCAGGGGCTTTTTTTTCTGTTGTTGGATTCCTAAAAAGCTCAAATGAGCTCAGGAATTCTATTGAAGCTTTTTTTTATTCTTGTGTTTTAATGTTTATCGTTTTTTTCACTCTCTATTTTGAAAGCCAGCTGACCATATCGAAAGCTTGGGTGTAAACCACAGAAAACGTTTCTGAATGGTTTGAAATTCTGCCTGACTGCAACTTTGCTTCTGTTTTTATTGGGTTTGTAATACTCGACCCATATTTCACGATCTCACCCTCTGCTGAAGACTGTTGCAAACTTTCCGCTGTACAGTTAAGAGACTCCAGATGCTTCAAGAGGTTCTCTGGTCCTGTTTGGAGGATAAGGCCTTGGGGCTGGCAGCATGAGAAAGCCTCTCCACAGTGTGGCCTCAATCCTCTTACGTCAGTTGCCACACTCTCTATAATAGCGTCTTATTCACAAATGCTGGGCGGGGGTTCCTTCTCACTTTGTTTGAGCCAAGTGATTAGTCTTGTTTTTGTATTTTTAGCTCCAGAATGTTCTTTCTTTCTGAAACCAGGAACGGTTTGGGTCTCTTGGCGCAGCTGCTTTCTCATCCACTGAAACTCATCTGCTTGCCAAATGCGTCTCTTAAAATAACTGAGATTAAAACAACAAAAAACCCGATTTAATGACTAACAACAAAGATGTACCTCACATATTCTAATCTACTCTCAGTGCTGTAAAGCTAAAAGAGAAGTTTTTTAAGGAAGGGATCTTTCCTGCTTCTCTGCTCTGTAGTTTCTCGGCTCTGAAGTTTGGGATGGCTTATTCCTGGCCCAGCTTTTGCTTCTCCGGCAGCAGTTCTGTACACGCACCAGTTTGCTTGCCGGTATGCAAATAAAAAAATAAGCGGAAGCATGGATGACGTCATCTACTTCCTTTAATACTGTGCGATCGACCGGTTGATCACGATCGACGTAATGAGCATCCCTGCTTTAGATGAATGAAGCAAACCGTAGAGTGTAAGAGAAAAAAAGTGTAAGTTCCCAGCAACCTGAGCTTCAGGTGTTTGTAGAAGTCAGTAGAATGACTATTTAAGACATATATTAGTTAATAATTAATAGTAAAGGTATGACTAATTGATTGAATGCAGAGTGGAGAGAAAATAAGAAGGAACCACTGACTCAACCATCAAACTCTGACATCTTTATGCTCGGCTTCTAACCATATTCCTAAAGATTTGAGATTTGAAGAGGAATGGATGAGCTGGATTATAAACCAACAACTGATAGCGTCATTCAGGACACCTATGGCTAATTTACAGTTGGTTACCATCACCCTTGTGTGACTAAACAAGCACAGCTATTTACTACTTACCATTACACTTCAGTAAAATGTCGTCTCTGTTGACTGGCTATTGAGTTGTTAGTCTTGTCAGTCATGAGAGTCATACAGCATCAGTCTTTAGTCAGTCTCCCCACAGCATCGGCTTTTGCAGACACTCTTTACAGATACTTGGTTTATATGAGGTGAAAATTTCCCTTTTGGATAAATAACGTATTTTGAAATGGAATTGAACCATTTATTATTTTCTTTTTGAATTTATAAAAACATAATCACTGTAACAGCTGTTCGTGAAGAATAAAAGGTTATTTATGCTAAACTTAGTAGTTTTTGTAGAGCGTGACTGAGAAAGAAAAAAAAAAGCCGTTAAACTAGATGTCAGTTCAGCTCTCATGTGAAAATTAGATGCTATGCATTCACATGTGTGCAGCAAGTTATTAAAAATAAAGTTGATCCTGTTTGCGTTTCCTCTCATTGGCAGATCCTCATTGAGTTCTGTGCAGGAGGCGCTGTGGATGCCGTCATGCTCGGTGAGTCAGCGGTTCCGCTTTTTATCCCAGCTTTTTCCAGCAACAGGAAAAACGATTCAAACTCAGAACAGCAGCAAAGTAAAAAGGCTAGATTAACATCAAAAGGCACCAGCCGAACTCCCACTGGATTCTTGCATTCTGCAAGACTTTAATTGTGGGTTTAAGCTAAATTACCACCAACTGTATAATGAAACTATATTCGTTTGCCATGCTTAGGAAATGTGAAGCCCATGTTTACGTGAGACCTTGTCTCTCCTTTGCAGAATTGGAGAGACCCCTAACCGAGCCGCAGATCAGGGTGGTGTGCAAACAGACTCTGCAGGCACTAGTCTACCTCCACGACAACAAAATCATCCACAGAGACCTGAAGGCCGGAAACATCCTCCTCACGCTGGACGGTGACGTAAAGCTGGGTAAGAGCGAGCTGGTGACGGCGCCCTGATGTACCGATACGTCGAACAACTGCTCTGTTGTTCCCTGTTTGAACCTGAGGCCACAGATGCCGCAAATATTTGCCAGAAATTAAATATTTCCGGTTGGAAACTGGAGCGACACCTCCTTCTCTCACATCGGTTTGTGGCTTCCCTCTGAAGCATTGATCGGTTGGGGCTGCTGATCACAGATGACTCAGTAACGCGGGTTTATTCAGAGATGTGAGTCACGGACAAATACACTACAGCAGGCGTTTTGTCCTGTGACATAACAGACACTGAGGTGTCCGATCATCTGCCTGCAGGAACACAACACTGTTTAGCAAAATGCAAATGCTGAGAGTCTCCCCATTCAGTTCAGAGAACTCAGTTTTGATGTAAGATTTCTGATTTTCGTGTCTTTCAGCCGATTTCGGTGTGTCGGCCAAAAACACCAAAACGCTGCAGCGGAGGGACTCATTTATCGGAACCCCTTACTGGTGAGTTGAGGAATATTTCCACCGTTTTGAGGCACTGTTTTGAAGAGAGAGCCTTCCTTCCTGCCATCAGTCTCTACAACAACTCTTTGAATAAGCCTCAATAATAGGAGTTACAACTACAACACATTTCCTTTAAGATTCATGAGGGATTTTTGAGTTTGAATAAAAGATTTTATGTGATCTAAAAACACAAAACAAGCCTAATTGTGAGAATGAAGGTACAAGTTGTTCAAAATGTTTCACATATATATTCACATATATTGGTTTATCTTTCCACATCTTTCCGCCGATGTTTCCAGGCCATATCATTGAGGAAAATCTGTCCAGCATTAGTTTTCTACTCCATGTCCGGACCGTCGGTTTTACTGTTTCCAACGTCACAACGCTTATTTCCAAGCATCTCTCTCTCTCTTCAGCAACAGCCATCAGCTCGTTTAGACAGATGTCTGGCGTTCCATGGCCAGATGGGATATGTAGTCCTTCCAGCACTTGGGTCTCTTCCCAGTGGGATGATTCCTAGGAAACGCCCAGGGGTCATCCTGAACGCCACCTCAGCTAACTCCCTATGATGCGAAGGAGCTGTAGTTTGAGATCTTATTGTACCTGTAAGATCCTTAAAGCCCTAAGAACTGCCACGATACCACATAATTCAGCAAAAACTCCCTTTAAAATGTGTCAAGTTGTACATGGCCTGGCATACTCCCATGATACCTCAGCCAATCCAGTAGAGAAAACATCTAGGCTACTGCTCCACAAGTTGGACAGATGTCACATGGCTCCTCCAGGGTCTGTCGGTGCACAATTATTGTTGTGCTACTGATCTATTTTTATTTTACTGCTAAACAATTACACAAGTAACGTGTTCCTCCATGGCTGTTGAACTGTTTGGTTCTTAGAGATATCCAACCCTTGTTGATAGAACACAAGGACGTTCCAGGTGATCTAAAGTCGCTTTTCACGCCGTTTCAGGATGGCTCCTGAGGTGGTGATGTGCGAGACGTCCAAAGACCGTCCATATGACCACAAGGCCGACATCTGGTCCCTGGGGATCACCCTAATCGAGCTGGCACAGGTCGAGCCTCCGAACCACGAGATGAACCCAATGAGAGTCCTGCTGAAGATAGCGAAGTCCGACCCTCCCACCCTGATGCAGCCGTCCCGCTGGTGAGTCACAGTGCTAAATAAGAAAATGTGCTTCTGTTCGAGGGGTAAACAACCGAGCTTGTCTCTGTGCTCGCTCCGCTAAGGTCTCCGGGGTTTAGGGATTTCCTGAAGCGCTGTCTGGACAAGAACCTGGACAGCAGATGGACCGCAGCGCAGCTTCTTCAGGTACCGTCTGTTCAAACCAAATCTCTAAATGTGTGTTTATCCCCAACACCTGGTCACTTTGAAGCCACATGGCCTTTACTTCCCCCCCCACACCACCTGCCATCGGAGCGTAAGCAGCCCGATTCATCTGCTGAGCCGTGTGTCCCTCAGTGCTGGAGCTGACGTCAGCAGAGCAGGCTTTTCTTTTTCCGTCTGGACTTAAGGTGCTCGGCTAAGCCGGAGTCCTTCACTCATTCGCTGTGCAGACAGGCGGGTCGGGCGCGTTCTGTCTCTCACACTGGGAATACTGCAACGCCACACTGACCAAGACCTCATGGGCTTAAAAATACAAAACTGTGCTCTGCCGCCAATGAAGGTTCTGATATCCAAGAAGCTTCACATTATCAGGCCTGCGATTGAATATGTGCAGCAGATCTCTAAACCGAAGAAGGTGAGGCGGGTTTTTTTAGAACTTGTTTTCTGGTGACTGAATGAAATGTTTCTATGGAGCGATGGACGGATGATAGTCGGCGTTGAACTCTGAGCTGGTCTTGCATAACGGGTGTTTGAGCTGTTATCGAAGAGTCTTACACTTTGAGCCGTTTCCATCTTGGACTGCGATGAGTTATCACCGTGTGTCAAATCTCAGATTCTTATCACCCCTGATTGTTTTTTAAATATTAAAGCAGGTGGAAATGGATGTCCTTTCAACAGATCATATGTTCATAAAAGCAACCGCATTTGGAAAAAGGGGCATTAAAGCATGGAATAAAAAAAATATCCAATTTGGGAAAAGCAATATCGACAAACTGAAACATTTAATGTCAGAACAAATTCAAAGTTAAGCCGTCTTGTTAATGACGGCTCTGAAATGTGGTCGTAAACCCACTGCTACTAAAACAGCTTCACACTGTGTTGCACCGAGTCAGCCGGCTTTTGTGTTTCTTGTTTTTTTTAATCTCAGGATCGACATGTTTGGTGTCACCCGACACATCTCCTAACTTTCACTGCCGTGTTTGAGGAAAGTAAACCAACATCTTTAAGTGTCAGATCCATTTTGTATGGTGTGGAATTTAAAAACGCTGACTCAGCATTATCAGAAACATTCCCGCAGCATGATGCTTCTGCTGCTGACATGCTTCACTGTTCACTCTGACTTTGGTTCAGTGTTCAGAACAGCCTCACTTTCTCTGGTCTATAAACTGTTGCTCCATTTCGCTGTATTTCTGAACGATGCCTTGAATTTTCTTCCGTCAATGTTTAACTTCAGCGTTTTGTCCTGAGCGCAGCATCCGTTCGTCTCGACCGTGACCGACAGCCGACCGCTGAGGGAGCTGATAGCCGAGGCAAAGGCTGAGGTGACCGAGGAGATCGAAGAGCACAAAGACGAGGAGGAGGAGGAAGAGACCGAGGCGCACCTGGTAACGAGATGGCTCCAATTTACCGGGCATTTAACACATGAAAAAGTCATTTACGTTTTCATACTTTTATTTTTACTGGGGTTCAGGACAAAGAGAGGGTTAAATATCTGTTTGTGACCATTTTGGGAACAGACATTCATTTTATCGTTTTATCTCTGGAAGTAGATACATACACAAGTTCTTCTACGTGTGGAAAGGATAATACAAACGTTTGGGGTTTTGCTTCACATTCAGGTGTCAGGAAGCGATTCAACCAAAATTAATGTAACAGGCTAAAAAAATATTTAAGAAAAACATTTCTATCTTCAAAAGCCAAGAAGTTAATGATTGTGAGCTGATTATTTTAGGATTGATGCTTTTAAAATGAAGACCGGAGCTCCTCAAGCCAATATTAAACTCATACTCACTGTAACAAAGCAACAGGCTTGTTAACATTATGACTGCTCCAAATAAAATCAAACCGTCTATTTGTAAGTAAAATGGAACCATATTCTCTACTGTTTCTGTATCTGTTCCAGGGCCACAAACGGGCTCCATCTGATGTCAGCGTCGCCAGCTCTGAGGATGAAAAGATTCCTCTGTCTCCTATGGAATCAGTCCCTGAGAAGATAGAACCAGTCCTGCCAGTTCCTTCCCCTGCCAAGCTTCCTGTCTCCAACCATGTAGCGGAAAGCAGCTTAACTGAGGGACCTGCTGCAGAACAGCAAACAGAGGAAGCTCCAAACACTCCAGTTAAAGAAGGACCTGAACAGAACCCAGCAGAGGAGAGCATTGCTGAAGCCGTGTCCGATGTTACGTCGCCAGGATCCGACACTGAACCCGACACGCTGTCTAAGGAGCTGCAGCAGATGGTGATCGACGTCGAGGACGAAAAGGAGGTGGACACAGCTGAGGTTCCCGAGCCGGCTCAGCAGGATGAGGAAGCTAGCACTCCAGCAGAGGAAGAGGAGGAAGACCGGTACAAGCACCTCAAAGTGTCTCTGACTCTGCCAGAGCCAGAGAAGGACGTCGTAAAAGAGGAAAATGGCGAGAAGCCGGCAGAGAAAGCCGGAACCAATGCCGAAGAGGAGAAGAAGACGCCGGATAAAGCCAAAGACGAAAAAGACAGAGATTCTGACTCAGGGAGGGGCTCTGCTACAGAAAACAGCAGCGTAGACCTGAACGTGTCCGTCTCGAGCTTCTTGTCCAAAACAAAGGAACTTGTTTCTGTGTCTATACAGGTAAGGATCAGATCCGCGAACAATAAAGCTACGGCGCGACACCCTCCTTCTCTAACTGCATGCTGTTTCCTCAGGACTCCAAACGGCAGAAGAAAACACTAAAGAAGACCCGGAAGTTCATTGTGGACGGCGTGGAGGTCAGTGTGACGACATCGAAGATCATCACCGATAACGACACTAAGAACGAGGAGATGAGGTTCCTCAGGTGATGACGCCACTTCATTCCTTCATGCAAACAATATGAAAATGAGTTGGACTGTGTTCCTGACTTTAATGCAAAGCTACGCCACGCTTCCTCTTCTTCAGGCGGCAGGAGCTGAGGGAGCTGCGTTTCCTGCAGAAGGAGGAGCAGAGAGCCCAGCAGCAGCTCAGCAACAAGCTGCAGCAGCAGAAGGAGCAGCTCTACAGGCGCTTTGAGCAGGAGACCAGCGTGAGTTTGTTTACCCTCCACCTTCACGGCATTTTCAACCCAGATCAACGTCACTAGCAGGTGTCATATCTGCCTCCCAGCTGTGTGAAGATGAGCGCAGTTAACTGTTTCCCCAGCTTAGACACCGTGAACTTCCTGGAGGTGACGGCACACAAATGTCTATCTGACAGTCTCTGTCTTAGCCTCAGAGCGTCTGCTGTCAAATCTTATAACTAAGGTTGTTTTCAAGCAATTTAGTGAAAGTTCCAACATAATTCCCGAAAAGTTATAATGCGCTTAGAAAATACTACAGCGTTTTATTTTTAAAACACTTTAAACACCTCCAGGACTAAAGTGCTCTGCACAATCAAAAGATGCAACATGAATAATCATAAATCATAGCAATAAAATAGAAGACAGAAGGACAGAGTTAAACAAAAGCCAAGAGAAGAGATGATTCTTAATAAAAGATTAAAATCAGAAGTGTGTCTAAACACTCGGCCTGATCTCAGCTAAAGCTTCATCTTCGGCACACTCAGTAAAATCTGAATGAAAGATGAAGCAGCTCAGACAGGTAGGCCGGGGCAAAACCATTAAGAGCTTTAAAAGCAAACTAAAGGACTTTAAAAATAATCCTTAAATGTACCTGCAGCCAGTGCAGAGAGGCTGAAGTAGGAAAAATGTGTTCAGATTTTATTGTACCTGTTAATATTCCCACTGAGGCTGGGCGATGAATCACTGGCTCCTTTATGACGAGCATTACGGTAATCTAGTCCAACGGTTACGAAGGCACAGATCAACATCCCCTTATCAATGGCTAGTAAATACATTATAGATGTTATAACTACATCTGTCAGGCTTTTTAAATCATTAATAGGTGATTATTATATGCTAATTATGAGCAGGATGAGACAACACAGACCAGCCTCTTGTCCAAAATCCTACATAATTCTTTTAGAGCTTAATTATTAAAAAGTTCATTTTATTTACTGCTTTGTGCTCTAAATAAATAGTAATAATATAAATATAATAAATAGTCAGGAATGTTAAAATGTACTTTTATAAATTGTTCTTATGGTTACAAGATAGTAGATTTTGTCTAAACTGTTTATCGACTGCAGATACAGGTGAACAGATCTGGTCACGATTGGGTCTGTCAATGCTTAATAACGAGCTTTTAAGTAATTATAAAGTGTTTACAGATTAATAAATAACCATCTACAGAAATTGTATTATTACCAGAAACAGTTTTAATAGGTACATTTACTTAATAGGATAAATAAATCCAGGTTATGTGAGTTTTATGAAGGTTTTCATCAGCATTAATGCGGGTTACAGTGTAGTTAGTTAAAGGAGGTTTATAAGTTCTTAAGTGATTTATTAGAATGATGGACTGATGTGAGGACTCCCGTATGACAGAGTAAGAAACGTCAGTACGACCAGGAGGTGGAGAACTTGGAGCGGCAGCAGAAACAGACTATCGAGAGGCTGGAGCAGGAACACACCAACCGCCTCCGAGACGAGGCCAAACGCATCAAAGCTGAGCAGGACAAAGAGCTGTCCAAGTGCCAGAACATGATGAAGAACCGCAAGAAGGAGGTGACTTCCAGCTTTTGTTCTTTACCCTCTTTGAGTCGCAGAGAGAACCTTTAAAAGCTCAGGACAAAAAAAACGGCGACGTCTGACGGCCTGCGTTAAGGTCAGCAAGGTCAAGGGCACCTTTGGCGCGAGCTGAGCCCAGAATAACATGTCCGACAGATGAAGCGGTCATTAATACCAGGAGTTTTCGTCGGGTTTATCGGCTCAAGCCGCTCTTAGGCTGACAGAAATTTGGCCGCGAGCCTGAAAGCAACACATTCATCTCACCTCGGAGGACGTCCTCCTTATTGCTTTGTTTCTTTCTCTGTTGCAGATATGCGGTCTTTGTCCCGTTTAGGCTTGTCAGAATAACTCATATACCATCCTTTCATTCAATTTTCAATTCAGTTTATTTTTATGGCGCCAGTTTACAACACATGTGGTCTCAAAAAAAAAAATCAGGAACAGATCAAATGAAAAATCTTCTAGCAGATTGCATCAAGTCATTCACTTGCATCGTCTGATTGATTAATTGATTGATTTATAGACAACTTCTGTTTTTTCTGCCTCCAGGAGCAAGAGTTTCTCCAGAAGCAGCAACAGGATCTGGACAGCGCGCTAAAGAAAATCATCCAGCAGCACAAACACGAGCTCGCCACTGTTGAGAGAGACTGCCTCAACCACAAGCAGCAGCTCCTCAGAGGTAAAGCCTGATCTAGATTTGACCAGCAGGTGGGGCTAGAGGAGGTTTTAAATCGCTTTCATGATTTAAAGGCTGGTAACTGAAATCATGTGAAGCACACTTGTTTTTTTTTAAATTAAGTCTCACATTTCTTTGTTTCTCTCGTTTTTCTGCACGCAGCACGAGAGGCTGCAATGTGGGAGATGGAGGAGCGCCACCTGCAGGAGAAGCACCAGCTGTTCAAACAGCAGCTCAAAGATCAGTACTTCATGCAGAGACACCAGCTGCTGAAGAGACACGAGAAGGTACTGAAGCACCTCTGGAGCTGCCTCCGAACATCATCTGTGTTTGTTTGGCTCCTGCTTGTTTCGGTTCGGGGGTTTTCCTTCTTCACTTGTATGTGCAGACAAACCCATTTCAGTAATTATTAGCAGCTCATTGTTCCACTCTAAACGAGGGAAAAATATCCCCTCTTGTTATAGAAGTACTATGACCAGCTGGTTTGTGGTGCTTTTAGGAGATGGAGCAGATGCAGCGCTACAACCAGCGTCTCATCGAGGAGCTGAAGAACAAGCAAACGCAGGAGAAAGCTCGACTGCCCAAAATTCAACGCAGTGAGGCCAAGACGCGCATGGCCATGTTTAAAAAGAGCCTGCGCATCACTGGAGCTGCCATCACGCCAGAGCAGGAGAGGGACAAAGTCAAGCAGGTGAGATGACGCCCTGAGATCAGAGAGTTACTAAACCCAGAACAGCCTTGCTAATAACCCACTGCTGTCCTCAGTTTGCTGCTCAGGAGGAGAGGAGGCAGAAGAATGAGCGTCTCCATCAGCAACAGAAACACGAAAACCAGATGAGAGACCTGCTGCTTCAGTGTGACGCCAACATCCGAGAGCTGCAGCAGCTGCAGGTCCGCAACTGTAAATGACGGCATTGAAGTCGTGCTTGCGTAACCAAGGAAACTAAAGTCATTTGCGTTTGCTTTTCAGAACGAAAAGTGTCACCTGCTCATCGAGCACGAGACCCAGAAGCTGAAGGAGCTGGATGAGGAACACAGCGTCGAGCTGAAGGAGTGGAGGGAGAAACTCCGACCCAGGAAGAAGGTAAACCAATCAAATATTAAAAAAGAAGATATGGCCTTATGAATCATAAAGTATTTTTGATCGATTGATTTATAAATGGCCTGAAAGTTTAAGTAGTCCTTAGTTTTTAAGAAAACTATTCTGTACTGAATGTGTGGTCTGTTTATCCTGGAAGAGAGCATAGGAGTTACAGCGGATAAGAAGGTTTCAACAACACTAGCTGTTTTTTTTAGTACAAATGTTAAGACGTTAACGTAAATATAAAAGTTAGAGGTTTGAAAGATAATTCCTTCTCTATGCTCGCTACAGCTGCAGAAAACTGGTCACTACCACACTTTCTATTGCCTCCTATTTTTCTATGGTATCTTATGTTTGTTGTGCAGGCATTGGAGGAGGAGTTTGCAAGGAAGTTGCAGGAACAGGAAGTGTTCTTCAAGATGAGCGGCGAGTCCGAGTGCCTTAACCCGTCCACCCAGAGCCGCATCTCCAAGTTCTACCCTATCCCCACTGTACACTCCACTGGTTTCTAACCCCAGCGGACCAACAGAGGTCATCAACGCTGATGTCGCCACAGCAACCCAGCCTGCAAACCGGACATGATCTCCACCATCAGAGCTCTGCTGCATCCTAAAGATGTTTGCATTCAGCATCTTTTATGTTTCCTGGCCAAACATGAATCACTCAACTTTAATATAAGTGATTATCATACAGAAAAAAGCCGAATGTATCTGATGAAGGAACGAGTTACGGCTTATTTTCAGTTTATATGCTGTGGTTTAGTTAAGGCTGCGATATTTTAATCGTCTGGGTGACATGGATGCAGTTTTTCCTTCTTAAGAATCACCCCATGTTGTAAAGCATTTAAAAAATGTCCACGGTTATTATGCTCGAAGGAAGTGACTAGTAAAATGATCTGTAAAATGAAGGAACCTGTATTTATATCATCTGAAGACATTGTTTTTCTCTTTAAAGCCTGAAGTAGGTTGGTTTCCACACTTAGCGTTTAGCCTTAATTATTCAGATGTATCATAAATCTGTTACTGCGCCTTTAAGGATTCAGACGTGTTGTGAAGGTTTTTATTTGGATGGTTTCTGTCTGTATTCAAACAAACTAAAGAAATGTACTTTTATTACTGCAAAAAAAACGAGCTGACTGGTTTAGGCCTGTTTGACACCTGATTGGTTCATCTCATTTAGTTTTATCTGATTGGCTGATCTGAGTAGTTTTATATATAAGATGGAGTGCTGTGCACCTTTTTTTTTAGAAAAAAACAATAAAAATCTGCTAATATTTATACAAAAAACTGCTCAGCTCTCCTAATTCAGACCAAAAAGTATAAACACATTAAAATCAATTAATTTTTTAAATACATGTATAGTTTTTAGAAAATGCTTGTATAATGTTGATTTTCATTCTGCTGTAAATAAAACATTTCATCTCAGACAAAAGCTTCTCATGTGATTTCAGACATACAAAAAACATACAAAGAATAAACAACAACACCATAAATTTCCCCTTTGTAGAAAATTAAACGGTCGAGAGCGTCGTTCAGTCGCTGCCACGCAGAAACATCTGAGCACAGCAGCTCAGCTCTTTTTACACCAGAGCTCCTCGTCACGCAGAAGTCCCCTGAAACAAAAACAAAGTTTAATTAAAAACTGAATTACAGCATCTAGCCCGTATTTCTTTACTGTTAGTAACTCTCTTCACAATTCAGCTTTATTACAGTATGTCTTGTTTTTACCAATGCGTGATCTAGCAAACATGAAATCCTTATTATTGGACAGAGATGTGATAGAAGAACTTTTTTTTTGTCAGTTTTTCCATTTTCAGTTCATTTCTCTGTGCACAGGATTTTACTTGATGTTTAGTTTATTTGTTTTGTTGTGCATGTATTTCTCTCAGATCCTTATTAGCCTTAGTTCAGCTCCCTCGGTTATCATTCGCTCTTATAGTTCTTTATTATTTTAAGAATGTACACAATTATTTGTTGGATTTTTCTTCTTTTTTTGTTGTTGTTTTCTTTTTTTTTTGTTTGTTTGTTTGTTAGTTTGTTTTTTGCTGTTGCTTGATTAGAACTGGTTATGAATGCAGTATCCCCAATTCCAACCTCTAAAATTTGGTTTTCAGTTTGTTTCGGGTTAAACTCAGGATTCATTTCCTAATAACTGGACATCATCTTATCTTGATTGTGCTCCCTTATTTTTTCAGTTAAGTTAGACAATTACAGCTTTAAACTAATGAAAGCCTCAAAATTAATATTAAAAGCTCTTTATTTCATCCAACTAATAAAAAAACAAGGAACCTTTATGCAGAAATGTGTGCACCCATAACAGCATGTCCATGTAATGTACTGTATATTAACTCAGTGCTTGATTGGGGTCACTTTTCTATGAACGATTGCATTAATGCGACGTACAAAATGGTCTTTTTGCCCTGTCGAATTTAGTAAACTTTAGTTTTTTACTGCAGACGAAAAAAAACATGATCTCAGCATTTTTATATATACTGTAACACAAATGGCAGGATTCAGAAACAGCATTGTTTAGCAAAATAACATCTTAAACCATTCATGACTTTAGTTCCTTAATAGCTCAGACTGTTCAGATACGGAAAGATAAGGAGAGAACAACTTTACCTTCTCTATGGATTTTGGTTTCCGTCCACTGCCATTTCTTTGGCCTCTTTTATCTGGAAACATATGGACAGGATTTAGAAACTGAAGAGACAAAAGAATACAGGTTATCTTTTTCCCTGTCAGATTAAACCCGAACTAAACACGGCGGCATAATAAAACATTATGATCCGAGCACTTCTTTGTTTATTGGGGCTCCTGTTAGAAAGACTAAGCAGGAGTCGCCTTAGCAACCAGTAAGTAAGTTAGGATTTTATGGGATTTTATTCATTGATTTAAAAATGTTCAGAGGAAATTATGGATCACCATTACAGTACTGCATCTCTTCCATGGATGCCCATGCATTTCTTTTTTTAACCAAGAGAATAACCACATTCTAAAGGTGTGGAAGAGGAAGAGGAGGGTAGAGCTAGAAATGTTGAAGATTTCTAGCTCTTTTGTTGCTCTGACGAAGAAAAGGAGAGGTAAAACAATCTCACCTTTCTGTCTTGATGTAGGTAAATCTGTTCCACCTGGAAACACACAGATAAGATTCACAAGTTTTCATTAATATTCATCTGAACGGACTCATGTGAGCCAGAAGATCACTTAAAATTTACATTAGTATCCTATGGAATTAATAGATAAACCATTCATTGCTTTAAGTCCTCAATAGGTCCAACGTTTCAGGTAAGGAATTTAATCTGAGAAAACCTTTATCCACGTTTTTATGAGCGTTGCAGCCGATCCCTATTATAGTACTGAAATTACATTTTGTCACTTTTATTGCAATGAAGAAGAAAAGGAAAGGAAATAAAATCTCACCATTCTTTCCCCTTCCTCCATTGTCACCTTTTCCACCTGAAAACACAGACAATATTTAGAAGCTGCAATTAGATCTTAACGTGAGTTAAGTTATACATTTATGTCCTAAGTAATCCATGATTAATATTTTCCAACCAAGAAACAAATTGATCTGATCTCTGGTAGGTTTAAAAATAAGCTTTCTAAAACTTGATTATTTAAAAGAAGCAACTGAACCTGGTCACCTGTCTTGATTAATTCTAGATGCATCAGTAATAAAACATGAAAATTCTGGTACTTTGCTAAACTGGTACAGATTTTATCTGGGTCAATTACTTTGGCTCTTACACAGAGAATCAACATGACAGAGGAACAGATGCATTTATGTACTTAGCAGACGCTTTAGTGGCTTACAAAGAAGGCAGTAGCACAAAGGGTCTTGCCTAAGGACCCACACTGAATGCTGTTGGTGTAGCCCTAGATTTGAACCCAAGCCACCAGTATGAAAGTTGGGTGACTTTCCAATTGAGCTATCCAGCCACATTGTTTTTTGGCTCTCCATGACACCTTGAAGGATTGTCTGGTAAGGTAGGATTCAAACCAGGAGTGTGCACTGGTCTCAATGCCCATATATCTGCCAGATTGTTAAGTAGGATCCCGTGGTTCACAGTATCAAATGCTGTTTCATCAAACACCCTCTATGCCAGCATTAGTGATTTGAATTTGATGTGAGTAGGTAAGTGAAGCCTGTGGAGTTCAGTGAACAGGGATGTGACATGTGTTCGCTTTGGCTGGTTGAAAACCAAGCCGGTTGCAGCATTCTGGATCATCTGTAGTGGTTTCACAGCACAGACTGGAAGACGTGTTAGAAGGGCATTTAGCAGTCAAAACAGGAGATGACCAGGGGTGTACCTGAAGCTGTTTCACATCCTAAGTGGATATGGCCTAATCTTCTTGATGTTGAATAGAGGGAAGCGACATGATTGGGGAACAGAGGCAACATGATGCGCAAAGGTCAGTTTTGGAGACAGTCCGAGATTTCCGTTGATACTGAGAGGTCGTCTGAAGGAAAGGATAGAGATGGGTATTGTCTGCTTAGCACTGATAGGAGAAGCCATGCAAATTAATGATTGGGCCCAGCAAGTGTGGAAGAGGAGCCCCAACCCTGAGCCTTGGGGATCCCCTGTGGTGAGGTGCTTTTTGGCTCTTCATGACACCTTGAAGGATCATCTGGTGAGATTCAAACCAGGAGTGTGCACTGGTCTCGATGCCTATATATCTGCCAGCTTGTTAAGTTGGATCTCGTGGTTCACAGTATCAAATGCTGCTGACACGTCCAGCAGGATGAGAACTGAGGATGGGCCTGTCGCTTTAGATTCTTTCAAGGATTCTTTTAATGCCTTAAAGCAATCATGGGTTTGGGCTTTCAATAGGTCAAACTTTTCAGAAAAGGAATTTTATTTGCGTTACTTTTGTTGATTTGAAGCAGCAAAAGAGAGGAAAAACAATCTCACCTTTCTGTCCAGGGGAACCTTTTTTACCTGGAAACACAAAAAATTTAGAAGCTACTATTAGATCTTACTGCCACAAGATTGCTTTAATTTTACACATTTATGTCCTAAGTAATCCATAATTAATAGTTTTCAACCATGAAAAAACTGCTTTGATCTCTGGCAGGTTCTTAAATAAGCCTTGCTGAGTAAATTTTGATTCTTTAACAGAAACAACTGAACCTGGTGTTTACAATCACCTGTCTTGATTATTACTCACAATCTTTTTAACAGCTTAAACCTCCAAACAAAATATGGTTAAATAAATAATAAAACGTGGAGATTCTGGTACTTTGCTAATCTGGCACAGATTTTAATGAATAGATTGGTTCAATTACTTTGGCTCATAAAGAGAATCCACATGGTTGAGGAACAGACGCAACTTGATAAGAAAAGGTCAGCTGATCACTGATCATGACGCCCAGGTTTCTTACAACCTTGGTGGGTGCCAAAGATAGTGGGTTTAACCGGATGCAGATACTGTGGTGAATAGTTTGCTTGGCTGTGATGTCAAGTAGTTCAGTTTGCAGAGGTTCAATTGCAAATGGTGATCTTTCATCCATGCAGATTTGTCTGAAAGACAGTCAGTGATTCAGGTTAAAATTGAGAGGTCATCTGGAGGAAAGGACAGAAAGAACGGGGTATCATCTGCATAGAAGTGATTGGAAAAGCTACGCCAATCCATGATTGGGCTTAGCATAGTAGTGTAAATCGCAAAGATGAGAGGCCAAAACACTGAGCCTTGGGGGCATCCTTGTCATGAGGTCGTTTCCCGACGATTTTTGGCATTGCCATGACACCTTGACGGATCGTCCGGTGAGGTAAGATTAAAACCAGGAGTGTGGACAGGTCTCGATGCCCAGCTTGTTAAGTAGGATACCGTGGTTCACAGTATCAAATGATGCTGACACATCCAGCAGGATTTGAACTGAGGATTGGCCTGTCGGTTTAGATTATTTTAATGGGTTAAAGCATTCTTGGGTTTAGGCTATCAATAGGTCAAACTTTTGAGAAAAGGAATTTTATTTGCGTTAGTATTGTTGATTTGAAGTAGCAAAGGAGAGGAAAAATAATCTCACCCTTTGGTCCAGGGGAACCTTTTTTACCTGGAAACACAGAAAAAATTTAGAAGATGCTATTAGATCCTGATGTGATTCACAAGACCCCTTTAATTTTATACAATTATGTCCTAAGTAATCCATAATTAATAGTTTTCAACCATGAACAAACTGCTTTGATCTCTGGCAGGTTCTTAAATAAGCCTTGCTGAGTAAATTTTGATTCTTTAACAGAAACAACTGAACCTGGTGTTTACAATCACCTGTCTTGATTATTACTCACAATCTTTTTAACAGCTTAAACCTCCAAACAAAATATGGATAAATAAATAATAAAACGTGGAAATTCTGGTACTTTACTAATCTGGCACAGATTTTAACGGATAGATTGGTTCAATTACTTTGGCTCATAAAGAGAATCCACATGATTGAGGAACAGATGCAACTTGATAAGAAAAGGTCAGCTGATCACTGATCATGACACCCAGGTTTCTTACAACCTTGGTAGGTGCCATAGATAGAGAGCCTAACCAGATAATGATGTTACGGTAAATACATTTGCTTGGCTGAGATGACAAGTAGTTCTCACAGCACAGGCTGGAAGACCTGTTAGAAGGTCGTTGAATCAAGAATCAAGGCGTGAGATGACCAAGGTCTGTACCTAAAGCTGTGTCGCATGTTGAGTTGAACATGGCCTAATCTTTTTGATGTTGAATAGAGTGAAGCATCATGATCAAGCAACAGAGGCAACAAAGGTCAGCCAATCATTAATCATGAAGTACAGGTTTCACACAATCTCGGTATGTGGCACAGATAGGGAGTCTAACCGGATAATGGTGTTGAGGTGAATAGTTTGCTTGGCTGGGATGACAAGTAGTGCAGTTTTTGAGAGTTTTCAATTGAAGATGGTGATCTTTCATCCATGTAGATATGTCTGAAAGATGGTCTGAGATTCGAGTTTATACTGAGAGGTCGTCTGGAGGAAACAACAAGTTGGCCTTGTTATGCCACCTTAAAGGATTGTCTGGTGGGGTAGGATTCAAACCAGGTGTGTGCACTACCCTTGATGCCTATATCTGCCAGTAGGCTATGTACGATCCCGTGGTTTAAAGCATCCAATGCTGCCTAAGTTTAGGCTCTCAATAGGTTTAACTTTTCAGAAAAGGAATTTAATTTGTGTTACTTTTGTTGATTTGAAGATGCAAAGGAGGGGAAAAACAATCTCACCTCCTGTCAAGGGGAACCTGGTTCCCCAGGAAACACAGAAAAGATGTAGAAGCTGCTATTATGTCTTAATATGAGCCACAAGATCACTTTAGCGGTATAAATTTATGTCCTAAGTAATTCATAATTGATAGTTTCCAACCAAGTACCAAACTGCTCTGATCTCTGGCAGCATTAAAATTAGCTTTGCAAACAAAAATTTTGATTGGTTAATAGAAACAACTTAACATAAACCTGCTGCCTTGATGTGTAGCTCTCTTTATAACAGCCTAACTCTTAAAACTAAATCTAGATGCATCAATAATAAAAAAGTATTTCTCTGTTGAGTGACAATTATGAACCAAGTAGACTGCTCAGGTCTTCACAGGCCTGCTTTCTTAGTATCCTCAAGACGGAAACTAAATAATGTGAGGCAGCATTTAGCCTCTACCCTCCTTAGAACTGTAACAAACTCTGAAAACCTGAGATTATCGAAGGAAAGCATTTTTGTGTATGGCAAGTTTTGATTAAAGAATCTAACTAATAGTATATTTAAAACTTTTGCAGTGTTTTTAAGATATTTAACACATTCTGCATGTTTTTGTGCTTTGTATGTTATTTGTGGTATTCTTTCATGTTATCTGTTGTAGTTTGAAATGCCTTGTCTAAGGATGGTACTATATAAATGAAGATGCCTTACCAGGCCACGGTGTTCCTTACCTTTATCTCCCTTTAGTCCAGGAGATCCTTGGTCCCCTTTTGGTCCTGGTATCCCACGTAGTCCCGAACCCGATACTTCGGCTGTGAAGGATAGAAAAGTCCTTCAGCATTCAGAGTTGGATTTTTATGGTCAAACTATTTGACAATTTATAATTATACATATTTGTTACCTTTTATATAGTTGATTATGTAATTAATGCTTGCATTTGAACAGAACAGTCGGCTTTCTCCTGGAGGCCCGTGTTTCTGTTTGATGTCATTCTCAAGAGCTGACAAAAGACGATGCAAAGTTAGCAGGTCTATGATCTATGCTCTATCAGAGTTTGATCTTTTTAATATCTGTAGCTTCCCACTTTCGTTAACTTCTGTTGAATATGTAGAGCTTCCATTGAAGTCAAAACCGGCTGGTCCCTGGAAGATCCTGCTACAGTAGTCTTCTAAAATGTCATCTAGTACACCATGAGCTGTAAATAAGACATATTTATATAACATGCCAGTTAATCTACAGAAAGGTTTACTTAAAAACTGATCAACATGCAACAGTGACGTTTTCTTTTGCCTTAAAGTCTTTTTACCTAATCAGTGGGTGCAAAGACACCCTCTGGTGGATACATCAGACAAAAAATATAAAAGACAAAAGAATTTCGAAAGAATTCAAAAGAATTCATAAAATATTAAGGTTTCCACACAACTACTGTAGTGTGTTTTACAAATACAGAGCAATTATTAGCTGACAGCATATACACATGTCCAAGACAGCATATCCGCATGTTACCTCTGCCGGTGTCAAGATATACCAATGTAAGGTTGGATATAGTCTATGAAAATGATCTTGGGTTTATTTCCTGCAGTGTGGAGGAATCATATTCTTGTAGCTAGTATCTGTGATCATCATTGTTTTCATTTAGTTGAGAGGTGAAACACAGTTAGATCAGTAATTGGAGAGCTTTTCCTTTTGCCTCTGTGACCTTCTGTAAATCGTTATCCTGGAGCAAGGCATAGGTCCTGCTCTATACTGTTATCCCTATCAAACAAAACATTGAGATAACTGAAGCTTATCATATGGAGTAGGATCTCACCAAGACTCTGCACGACTTTCCCTTAAGTTTGTGCAACTAAATAAGTTGGAGACACTGTGAACCTCTGGTAGAGTCCAATCCAAACTGACTTCAAGCTGAGGAGTTGGGCCCATAAAAATGACTCCAATATCCAGTAATGCCATCTTGCTGCTTCTAACATGTTGATAGGACAAAGTGTTAACCATTCATGAAACAAAAGTTACTGGACAATCAAAATGCTTTGACCCCCTCTACATCTCTGTTAGGGGTAATATCTGGTCAACAGAAGGAGTTCAAACCACTCTGCTCCTACACAGTTCTACACGTGTTTGGATCCATCTATTCAAAACCTGTTCAAGGCCAAGAAAGCCGGTGTGTAATAATGTGGCTGTCTAATGTGTTCATTCAGATGAGAGTAAATAGTTCAAACTGGAAAATGAACATAAAATGAGTAAGTTAATCCTCATTTAAAGTTTAGCACTAAATGTTCAGATACATAGATTTGAAAATTGAGTTGAAAACTATTCATTTGAATATTTTTCTCAACCTACCTTTTATGTGATCAGTTAGACGTTCAGCCATGATGGTGTAGTCAACGGTACTGCCTAAACATGGCTGTCCCTTCTGTCCAGGGGGTCCAGGGGGACCAGGAATTGGACTCAGACTATCATCTCCTGAAAAAAATAAGTTTTTTTTTGAGTCCATCTTCACTACCAATAAGTTGTAAATTCTCTGTTTTAATGATTTTGGTTTTGGACACCTTGTGTTTGTTAACCACCAGATCATCACCGGTACATGAACCGAACCCATCTCGGGTCAAAGACTGTGTTAGTAATGAAACCTAAAATAACTTTCAAACTCACCCGGGACGTGATCTTGTGCTTCTGGCTCCAGCGTCTCTCTTTTGTTAAGGTGTCTCAAAGAAACCTGCTGTCCAATTGGACGAGGAGGGCGTCTATCGGAAACACCTGTTTATAGGAGGTAGAAAGGAAGGCAAAGGTTGAGCATTCTTTCCCGTAATTACATGGTGGCAACTAATGAATATTGGCTAAACGAAATAAACCTATAAACTTCTGTATGCAGGAGAGATAACCTCCACACACATACACTGATGAAATAGTGGGATCTTAAGGAATACTGGGATGAAATACTGGGATCTGATCCAATACTGGGATTAAATACTGGGTTGTTTGGGTATTGTGTCATACAGTGAAGTTTGCAGACGACAAAACAGTTGGGAGGGGGTTCGTCACAAACAAACGATGAATCCAAATAAAGAGAAGAGATGGAAGATCTAGTGCAGTTGTGCAAGGAAAATATCCTCTGCATGAACATGAAGAAGACCATGGAGATAGTGATGGATATCAGAAGAGACAAGTGCTTGGTTTCTCCCCTGAACATCAGAGGAGCAGCTGTGGAGGTGGTTTCCAGCTACAGGTATCTGGATGTACACATATCCTGGAATACCAGCACATCCTGTCTGATCAGGAAGGCCCACCAGCATCCCTACCTCGTCAGAAAACTGCAGAAGGCTGGACTTGAAAAGTCCATCCTGAGGAGCTTGTATCCGTGTGTTGTAGAGAGCATTCTCTCCATCTGGATGACTGTGTGGCACATCAGCTGCTCAGCTGCTGAGAAGCTGGCTTTACACAGACTGGTTAAGGCTGCACAGAGGACTATGGGGAGCAGCCTTCCCTCAATCACAGACCTCAACATATCACAATCCAGAAAGAGGGCGCCCTGCATCATGATTGACTCCACCCATCCAGCAAGCAGACGGCTTAAAAGCATTCAGAGCAAGACCACCAGGCTCAGAAACAGTTTCTACCCAGCAGCTGTCAGACTGATGAACTCAAGTTCCTTGGTTTAGTTAACTGAAATTATTTATCTGGCTTCTTACACCAGGATCTGAGCTAAAAAATGTGTACCACAAACATGTAAATGTGAAGTGGTAAGACAATAACAATCTTTTAATATACAAGCTGCTTTTGGATAACACCAGATATAACTTCTCACTGAACATACTCTGCAGGTAGTCACGGATATCTGAGCTAACATAGCTCCCAAATCCAGGTGGTCCAGGGGGTCCGGGTGGACCTTGTGGCCCAGGAAAACCCGGTGCACCAGGAGGTCCTGGAGGTCCAATAAGCGACTGAAATCCATCTAGAAGAATAACAGAATCCACAATCGATTAGTTCTGGTGCCAGTGCAATAACAAAGGATAGTTCAGGGTCTGAGGAAACTTCCTACTTGTTATTAGGTTTCCAGGAGGACCAGGAGGCCCTGGAGGTCCAGGAATGCCAGGAGCCCCCAGTGCTCCTCTCTCTGATAGCAGAAAAACACAGTCAGACAAAACTGAACATGTTTAATACGCTGAACAAAAAGCATTCTTTCAGCACTCACGATTCAAGAGACTGTAGACGCGTTCAGCGACTTCCTGGGGGTCAAAGCTGTAGCCACCAACACCCGGATCTGCAGGCGGTCCTG
This sequence comes from Orestias chungarensis, assembly GCA_032876305.1. Lineage (NCBI taxonomy): Eukaryota > Metazoa > Chordata > Actinopteri > Cyprinodontiformes > Cyprinodontidae > Orestias > Orestias chungarensis. Next base: position 1,244,296 of record JAVLVB010000913.1, read on the forward strand.
GTGGCCCAGGTGGACCCGTAAGGTAGGCCCTCACGTCGTCTCCTGGACACAAAAGCTTTCACCATCAAAACACATGAACAAATTAGGCTCTAAAACATGAGATCATATTTTTCTATGAGTTGTCCCAACCTGATATGGAAAACATTCAGTAAATGTGACATATTCACACTTTTAGATGTTTCCTTTCATTTATCGACTCTTGCAAGGACACTTACGTTGCAAAAGACCGATGATGTCATTGACAGAGACAGAACCAGGAGGGCCCGGAGGACCAGGCGCTCCTGGACCTGAACCTAGAAGAACAAACAACAGGAGATTAATGCCACATCTGCAAGATCAACAGCTGTATTTCACAGAATATTGAGAGAAACATCATACTCTGGATGTAGGAGATAACTCGACTGGCAACGTTGTCCACCAGGGCGTCTTCAGAAGAACCAGGAGAGCCTGGTTCTCCTGGAGGTCCAGGAGGCCCGGGAGGTCCAGCCAAGTATTCTCTGATGTTGTAATCTGTGAGAAGCGGCGCAAACAGTATTAATAGGACTCATAGGGGGCGCCATGCTAGGGGGGCACCAAAGTGATAGGGGGAAAATTCTTTCTAGTCTGTATTTTATGTTTTTTTTATGTTCATTTTGTAAAACATTATGATCATTAACAGAAACACTACACTGGTTACACGCCTCAACAAACTGGGAAACATAAATCTAACTGCAACAATGAACCAAGAGACTAATCCACTATAAAGCAAAGTTGGTAGAGCAAAACTAAAATAACTGGTCACAAATATCCAAACCCTAAAACCCAGGAACCTGAACACTACAGCACTGTGATGTATCTGCTTAGGAGCAAAATTCGTTCACTAACTGGTATTCGACAAAGATGTCACTTAAAAAATAGAATAGTAGGTTTTTGGTTTGCTGCTGTGAGTAATGTTAAAAGCAATAAAACAAGAACAGAATGAGTCCAGACAGACAAAGGAAAACAGGTTTAAAATGCAGGAACAGCCACTTTATCCCAACTGATTCATTTAAAATATTTCATTTAAATAGTATATTTAACAAGATCTGTAATTAGGTTAAAGCTAATAAAATGTTTGACCTTCTGACCTTCAGAGAAGAAGACAGGCTTAACTCAATTGGTAGAGATTTCTATTCTATTCTATTAGTGTTTCCTCCTCTGTTGCATCTGATCTCATTTTGAGACTCTAACCTGTTGTTCAAATATCAAAATTACGTATTTCACACTATATAATAAAATTGATACACATTTCATAGTAAAATATTTCATACGTTCTTCTCTAAGTGAGATTTATACAAACGAACCTAAAAAAGTTTGGGGCCTATGTTGTGTCTCATAGTTGCCGCTGGCATTATGGTCACAGCTAAGGATTATAAGTAGCTAAAAGACTTACTCTGGAGGTAATTAGCCAAGTATTGCCCCACATTGGGCGATTCACTTCCAGGTGGACCTGGCAGTCCAGGTGGTCCAGGTGGGCCGGGTATGTATATGCCTCCTGAAAAAAACAAGTATTAGGGGTCAGAATACCTTTAAAAAAGCAGCAGTTACAACAAATTAGTGCACCGGCTTTTTCATGCAGTTCTTCTAGTCTACTACTAGATGTCAGCAACAATCCAGTGTTACATACCTTGATTTCTCTAAAGGAGCAAACAATTGGATTAAATACTCTTAAAATATTTTTTTAGTGTGCTGCGATGGAGATTTCTAAGAATGGAGGAAATCAAACACAATATCATCACACCTCATAGCAACTGTTAAGAATGGGGTTGCAAGAGTGATGATTTGGCTGGTTTTGCACGTACTTGGCTTTTCACACAGTTTATCTTGGCTTTTTGGCTGTTTAGGTAACGATGTACCTATTGTGTGTCTTTGTCCTGATATTTAAAATCCTTGAATCACACAATCCAGCTGATCTCAATGCTTGCCTGTAATACAACCAGGAGGACGATTTTAAGGTCAACCATCAGATATCAGAGTAATCTCATCACTAAATTCTGAGAATATTCAATATATATATATATTTTTTTGTCAATAATGGAGGCCCACTGTGGACAAAAGCGGTAGTGTTTTGCCTGAATGAAGACTACAGATCCCATGAGGACCAGCGCATAGTGTCATAAAATCCTGATCTTCCGGTCACCTAGAGTTGGATTGAAATCCATTTCTGTTTCTAGTGTCTGTGTGAAGAATGAATAGGGATGAGGTGATGAATCTAATTATGGCAAAACAATGTCATATAATGATGTTGAAAAGAAGAATTGGGGGAAGTGACATATGCTGTACAGCAGTCAACATGTTTGTGGTTGTTTTGTGCTGCAGGGTTCATGCCACCCTCTTCAAAGTTGCTTAGTGTCAATTAAAGCGATGCGTACCCCCTCGTGCCAGAGAGGTGTCATTCGACCAGTTGTAAGTCAAAGTATAATCACAAAAGTTATGAAAATATTTTATGAAGGTCAGAAAGTTACTTAGCGTTGCTTTAAGGCCATGCATTGTTACTGAACAAATATTTTGTAGGTTTGCCAAATGGCCTGTCTTGAACTAATGACCTCCAGAATGTGAAATCTTAAACAGTCTTAATCCTAAAGTGGAATATTTGTTACTGTGTAAAAATATTTGATATAAAAAAATCCTTACCAGGTTGCGCTCTGGCATTTCCTGGTTCACCTGTAAGACACACAAAACTGTGAATAGTGCATGCTCATTGCAACAAAAAAAATCTATTTCTGAGGCCATCCACATTGTTAATGGGTAATTAGTGTTCAGGTTGATTTACCTGGAGGTCCTGGAGGACCCGGGAATCCTGATATAACAATAATTGATTTAAAATCAAACAAGAATGATCGTTCATCATTCTGAAAATGTTCTAACTAGACTCAAAGGTCTGCAGTTTGGTCACTTACCAATACCTGGCTCCCCTGGAAGACCGGGTTGACCTGGTTCACCTGAAAAAACAAACAAACATCACCTTCAGTTCCACGCATGAACTACAGACTTCTCTGAACAGTTTGAATGTTTTCTGACCTTGGAATCCTTGTACTCCATCATTCCCTTAAAACAAATCAACATGTGAGATGATGGAATCAAGGGAGAAGATATTTGCTAAGAAGCTTTGTAAGGTTGGGAACAGACACTTTCAAACGTCAAGTAGTACTAAATTTTCTAAATCTTACCAGGGGGACCCTGTGGACCAGGACGTCCTGGAGGTCCTGGTGGTCCAGCAAAGAAGGTTTCTGAGGAACAATAAGGAAAACTGCATCAAAACACCATGCAAACACTAAACCTCAATGGTAACTTTAAGGGCAGTGGGATTTCTTCTGCTAACCAGATGTTGGCAAGAAGCTGCCCGGTTGTCCTTTCTCTCCTTGAGGTCCAGTGGATCCAACACCTGCGTGATAACAGATGTTTATTTTATGACGCTAGATTTATGTGTTTCTCTTACCAGGCTCATCATCTCTTTCTACGCTGATGATACATCATTTTCTCAAAAGGCTGGATTTGTACTCACCTGGCTCACCAGGAGGACCTCTGCGGCCTGGAGGACCTGGCTCACCCTCACCTGAACAAAAGTGGCAACATCATCAGCATTCTGTTAGTTCCTTTTATTCAGATCTGTTCTACAGTAAAACAAGGGCTTTGAAGGTTAATTCAAGAACTGGTGTCCTACAAGGGTTTAGTGAATCAATGAATAGTTCCTAACAACAGCTGTAAACTTAATGACCTGCTAACAGCAGACAGACTGTGAGAAGCTGCATAGAGCACTTTGTAATGTATTTTTTATTGGTTTTCTTTTCAGACCACACACACACACACACACACACACACACACACACACACACACACACACACACACACACACACACACACACACACACATAGAAGAAAAGAGAGCAAGGGAAAACTAGAGAATATATAAACAAAAACAAAGACTCAACCAGATAGAAAATAACCTAAAGAAAACAACAAGTGGTACTAATAATGATAATAATAATAAAACAAGACAACTATAGTAAACTAAACAGAGCAAAAACATAGATCATGACATTACCAGGAGGACCATGAGGGCCAGCTTCCCCTCGAGACCCTGGAAGTCCCTGCGGTCCAGGAAGTCCAGTCCCTGAAACAAGCTCAATGTGAATTAAAAGATACATTTCAAGAATATTTTTTAGAGTTTGATAGAAGGATTCTGCTGAGAGTTACCTGGCTCTCCCCGTTGACCTTGCTCCCCCTTATCGCCCTTATCTCCCTTATCCCCTCTCTCTCCCTTAGCACCTAAATAATTAGAAAATAATTTTGTTCAAGCCTTTGTTTGGATCCTACATGTTTAACTCGGGTCAGGGACCTGATTTACCTGGTTGACCTGGAACACCAGCTTGACCTGGAAAACCAGCTGGACCAATAGGACCTGGAGGTCCAGCTGGCCCCGGAGGTCCAGGGATGTTCAGAGTATCAGAATTTACTGTGAAGGAAAGAAATAGCATTGAAAATGTGAGTCACTGGGGGTTTCTGAACAATGCTGGCAGAACACGTATAGCTGTTCTTACTTGGGCCGAAAACTTTACCAGGCAATCCTGGTTCACCTAAAGAAGGAAACAATAATCTGAGGACTCCCAGGGGGATTTCTTTGCAATTTAAATCTTACCTCATAGGAAAGTAGAAAAACTGTACCTTTACCACCAGGCTGGCCGGGAATTCCTGCAACACCTGTATCAGATATCAGAAAGATCAATGTACAGCAGGTGATATAAGTAATGAACCGTCACAATTTTTCTCAGTTAATGTATTTCTAGAGGTGTGATTGACATGACATTGTCAACAGAAGTTGGTAACAATCAATGCACCCCGGACATACAAAGAAATCCTACCATAGATGTCAAGAAATTAAGTTATGTGTAATATTGTTGAATAGCACATGGAAAAAACGTTGATCACGCGAAGAATGGGAGGGGGAAAAAAACCATAGAAAGCCAAGACACCACCCAAAATCTCCAAGTTATTAGAAAGCAATCCTGACCCTTGTCAGTGCCAATTATTATCAGCTGGTTCATTCCGAAATGATGGCCTATAAAAATTAAAAGTATCACACAAGAAACATCTCATGATGGGTAAAAGTAAAGAGCTTTCTCAAAACCTTCGCAACATTATTGTTGAAAACCGTAATGAAACCATAAACTATCCACGGCCATTTCTGACAGAGGAGAATTATCACAAGACTTTTCCAAGAGCTAAAGACCACTTGTGAAGGGCTTCAGAAAGACCTATAATACAAAGACTATAATACACATAATGTTTGGAGGTCAAATGGCACTGCAGATCAACCTAAAATGACCATACCAACAGTGAGGTGAGAACATAATGTTGTAGGGTAGTACTGGCAAACTTCAAATAATCGAAGAAAGGATCAATGCACGGGGACATTCTTTATTAGAAAAATCTGCTGCCATCTACTAGAAAGGCGAAGATGAAATGTGGGTGGACATTTCAGCAAGACAATAACCCCAAGCAAACAGCCAAGGGAACTCTTAATTGGTTTCAGAGAAAGAAAATAAAGCTGCTGGGAGGGCCCATCCAATCACCTGACTGGAATCCAATAATTTCTAGGGGAAAAGATCAGAGTTCATAGAAGACGCCCCTGAAACCTTCAAGATTTGAAGACTGTTTGTGCGGAAAAATGGGCCAAAATAGCACCTGAGCAATGCATGCATGTAATTTCTCCATACATAAGGCGTCTTAAAGCTTTCATTCCAAAACAAGACAACTCTAGTAAACTTATCAAATTTATTAAGTAATTTTCAGTAAGTGTGTTCAATGGCTTTTCCCTGCTTCTGGACATATAAAGTTTGGTTTCTTTGTATGTGTAGATTGCATGATGTTACCGACATCTGGTAAAAATGTCATGTCAGTAGAACCTCTAGAAATATTTTTACTGAGAAAAATGCTGACGTGCTCCATATTTATTTTGCTGCTGATGTAAAAGTCAAATCAGTCAGGACTACAAGAATAAATTGTAGGCTGTGTACCTGGGGGTCCTTGGATACCTGGAGAACCTGGAAAACAATGACAATAACAACATTTAGATTTATTCTTTATTTTGCCCCAAGAGAATCAATTCTAGCGGACTACATTGGGATATAAGTACTGGAGAATGTTTTTATACCTTGGGGACCCACATCACCAGGAATTCCTGCTGAGCCTCGAGGGCCAGGAAGTCCCATTGAACCCGATTCACCTACCGTCAAAGCACAGAAGTCAATTTTGCTATTTCGATTAGATTTTCTGCCGTACGTCTCTGATAAAACCGTAGATCTCTCGTCTCACCCTCACTTCCTTTAGAACCCTTTGGTCCAGATGGGCCTTGAGGTCCAGGGATTCCCAGTTCACCTTTAAAAAAATAAAAATGTAGAATCTATTTAAACATTGCTTTTGGGTCATCATGGCTTGCTGCTTAGATCTCCCACATATCCTTGAACTCATCTCTAACTTCCACCTCACTACTGTCTTCCTGCCCTTTTACACATTTTTGTTTTGCCCCCACAACTAATTTTTTGCAGCCTTGACCTCCTTTAAATTATTGCAAAACAGGAAATAAAAGCAATTAAAAATGAACTCATGTACTTTTTTTGCTGGCTGCAGACATAAAACCTGTCTGTATGTACCTGTTGGCCCACGTGGTCCTCTCTCTCCACTATCTCCTTTAATTCCTGGGACCCCTGGGGATCCACGGTCACCTGCATTGCGAATAGTAGATGGAGAACACAGAATTATAACTAATATAACATGATCTACTAGAATAATTTGATTTTCTAAGCTAAATAAAGTCCCCCTACCTTTGGCTCCAGATGGTCCGGCTTCACCTTGGAATCCCTTTGAACCAGGTACACCTGTTCATAGCAATGTATGAAATTATTTACTTTCAATCACATGGACTTAAATATAAGGGAACTGACTGAAAACAAGTGTTTACCTGGACCTCCAGGGAAACCCTGCTCCCCAGCAGCACCTGAAACAAAGACAGAAGTAATTTAGTGAGTGGTGAATTGATTGGATTTTAAATGGGTTAAGAAATTGTTTCCAACATAAATCTAATTTCCACCTGTTGGACCAACAGGTCCAGAAGCTCCAGCTGGACCGGGACGTCCTGTTTCACCTTCAGATCCTGCAGATTCATATTCAGAATCAAGACTTACAGCAATTGTCCAGCTATTTGTAAATAAACATATTCTAGTTTAACCTTTTTCTCCTTTCTCTCCTGAACCAGGAGGTCCAGGTTGTCCTCTTTGGCCCATTTGTCCTTCTCGGCCCCTCTGGCCTGGTGGTCCTTCTGGACCTGGTTCCCCTTGGCAGAAAACAAGAAGACTTTCAGCTCCCTCCTTTACTTCCTAATAGAGAAAATTGTTCAAGTTCAAATAACCTGGATTTCCTTTCGCTCCCCTTGGTCCATCCAGTCCCGAGTGTCCAATCTGCCCCGGAGGACCTTGTAGAACAAAAAAGAGTAGCTAGGCCGACTTTTTTAACACTACGGAAGGATAAAATGTGGATCAGTTCACCCAAATTCTTACCTGGCATCCCAGGAAAGCCACCATCCCCTGAAAGAAAGAGATTTTTATCACCATGCTCGGTTTTATCTACTACTAAACTATTTTCTAGAGTATTTGCTCACCTTTTTGACCAAGTGCTCCTGGATCACCTGTACAGAGATAGGTATAAGTATGAGGATAAAACTTGAAATTAAACTGCAGTGAGGCTAGTGGATACCTTTAGGCCCTGGTTCTCCCTTTTCTCCTTTTAGAGAATAAGCCAGGGAATCTGAAAAAGAAAAAGTCCTTTCAAACAAAAATGCTCAGATTTTGAGGAGGTTATAAATCCTGTGCCTTATTCAAATACCTCTAACAGTACTCGATTGTAGCTCGGCCCTGACCAGCTGCTGAACGGTTTTCTGCAGGGCGGTACGATCCTGTCCCTGTCCGCTTCCTGGCCCATTAGCTCCAAGGTTGATTGAATTATCAGAACGGGTAATGGTGGAGCCAGAAGAGGCTTTATCCATGTATTTTGAGTCCAGTGGGTCAATGATGTTGATGCCGGAGGAAGACGATAGGCGGCTGGATCTGGCTGAGGCGGTGCCAGTGATACCTTCCAGATTATCAACACGGTTCTTCAGGCGTCTCACCTCCTCACCTGAAAAACATTTGAAAATTGCACAAAAAAAGAATGTCAGCTTGCTTAGTGTGTAAATTTATTTATTCTTCACTGGATTTTGCACTACTGCAACTTCTTGAGCCCTTCGTTGTTTAGGGGTTTAAATGACCTCCAGGTAAGACATTTTTTTGTAATTTATCAAATAGAGAATATGGGAAGAATTTTTTTGAGCGGTGAGTATGCCCTCAAATGGTCTCAATAATGAAAATGAATCGTAAACATTTATGTTTACCAGTTAGGACACAGGTCAGCCCTGATTGGTATGCTATTTTATGGTCTACGATAATAACGACAGCATTTCAATTATCAGTAGGACTCTTTCTTCTGTCCTCAACTCAAACACCAAATGTGGCATCATAGAGGCACAGCAAACATTACAAGCATGTCTCATGCTTGTCACAAGCATGGAATGTGTTTTTTGATGCCATTACTTTTGCCCTAAGTTACCATTGACTTTTGTACCTACAACTTAAGGGGACCGAGGTTGAAAAGGCAACTTTTAAAACAGAAACAGAAAAAATACCCCCACAACCCATACCTTACCGCTCAATTCAAACCAATGATAAGTGCTATTCAAAAAACCCTTAGCTTGATCAAGGGATCACGTAAACTTTGAGAGATGCTTGTTCAACATCTGGGACATTGGAATAAAACTTACCTGAATACCTCTCTAAGGTGTCATCCAACAGCACTCACTGGCTACTGTGAAAGCAGAGACTTAGAATTCCTCCTTAACATCTCAACTCCTTTTACTTCCTATTACTGCAGACAATCTAGTTATTTATCTTTGCCTTTACTCCAACCCAACTGATTCTCAAATTTATGTGCAGTAAAGTGAAGTAACATACTCCCAGCCTTTACTGTCACAAAGTCCATTCCTCCATCCAATATTTTTTAATGTATCCATGGTTGAGTCGAAGAGGCGGCAGCTTTAGCAAAGAAGACCAGGCTCCCATAGCTAAATCCCTGACATTCCCAGTAAATCACCAGGAGGTTCTAGAAGGTACTGGTCCAGCAGGGTCAGGATGATTGCTGAAGGCAGAGCCCTTGCTGGTTAAGATTGTCCCTTAAAAAAAACAGTGGACTTTTTTTCTTACCCAAAATGATGAGTCCAAAGAGGAGCCCTAGAAGAAGCAGCAGGCTGAGCACAAGGGCAAGCAGCCACTTCCACCAGCTGCAGCAGGAGCAGAACCAAAAACCCGAATCATCTTTGCGGATCTCTGGGAAACAAACAAGTAGGTGTGAGTTCAGCTGCTAAGTTTAGTTTAATTGGAGTTCAAATTAGTATAGAAAAACAGAATAATGAGCAGGTTTGTGTAATAACCAACTAAATGGTACCTGCATAGGTTGCTTTGTCTTTTGTGCTAGATTTCAGGCTTGAAGCTAAAGTAATAACATTTAACATAAGTATTAAATATTGCTTCAAAAAGAAATTAAAGATGGGAACGATTCAAAAGATCTGTTTACTTTTGGCATCAACTCCTTCCTCCACTGTACTGGATAAAAGTTGCTGTTTCTCCCTCTTCAGCGAGTCTTCAGAAAAAGTGCCTTCAAGACCAAATTTTAACAGTGATCAAATTTGTAAGGATTAAATAACTTCCGTGAATATGACAATAAAACAAAATGTATTTGTTAAATTAGGACCTGGGTAAGTGGCGTCTGCTGTAAACACAAACTGCTTCCCAGTGTCTTTGGCCATGACGAGCCGCTCGCTCTCCTTTTTGATGGGAGCGTTCTCCTTCTCTATCAGCACGAAGTTGAAGTCTTTCCCTGAGGCCTCGTAACTGTTGGGACTGCTGGGTCTTACTGTGAAATGCAGAAAAGGTATTTCAGTAGCACCCTTCATACTGAAGGTGTTGCAAAGTAGATTATGGAGAAAAAAAGGAACAAAGACATGGATAATGGTAATACATTCCCTGCATGCATCATTATATTCAGGTATGCTAATAAAAACCAAACATGTCACAGTTTGGTTTATATTATGTTGTTGAAAGAAGCCAATTTAGGAATAGTTTTTAAGTGCTTGTGTAACTTTATGTTATTGGAACTTATTTATTATGGCTAAGGAGTTTGGTTGGCCTCGTATTTGTACTGGTGCATGCAGGTAATGGACAGTGATCATATAAGGACACAGGACTTTAAAATTCTGTGTCAACTGCAGTTGTTTGGTTAGAGAATTGGAAATACTCATTGTTAGAGGGGTAAATTGTGTCTTGAGAAACTCAAAATATTATCTTTATTGAATCAGATTTGTAATCGTAAAAAACAAGAAAAACAGATTCAGGACTCCTGGTAAATCATTTCTAGTCATTTGTATTTCTTTTTTTTTTGCTTAAATTACACTAAGTCGAATTAAACTGTAAACATTTTCGAACCTTTTCTGTCTCCTCACCTGTGGGTGCACTTATTCCAGAGACATTTTTCTGCACACCATAAACTGCAAGCAAACAAAGCAAAACACATCTTACATCATTGTACATTATTAAAAAAAAAATTTTTAGTTTTTTTTTTTACTGCATGAATAATAAAAAATGCTCAGATTTGTGGGATCAATGCTGTACCTATCTGTGAACTGGCACCAGTGGGTGAGAGAACTGTTGGACTAGTCAGGTTATTCTGCATGCCGTATACTGCCAGTAGGATAAAGAAGAAAAGAATCAGAAAAATTGTGAAGGTCGTGATGGTAAAAAATCTCATTTTGGCTTTGAAATGAGAAGCGAAGGCTAACCCGAGCTGCAGACAGACGGTCCAGCGTGCGCCGAGGCGGAGCTGAGAGTCAGGTTGTTCTGGACTCCTGCACCTGTCAGAACACAACAGGCCCAATTATCCTCCTGGCTCAGATGGAAAAGTCTTCTTTGTTTCAGGAAAACAATCTTTTTACAATTTTGCTATAATTTCAATGTGTATCCTCAATCACTATTTTTCATGTAGGCAATAGCTAGATTTCCTAAACAAAACAACAAATCTGGGTCTGTATGTGTCAGGTTGAGTCATTTTGTGCTGTTCCCTAGGTGGCCACGGGGGTTGCTGTGACGGGGCTCCAGGATGGAGTCCCGTGGTTCCCAGGTGTTTCGGGTTGGCACTGACGAGCAGAGCAGTATAAGAGGAGTGTGGATCCACTATTCGGCGCCTGAGTGTTGCCTTTGATACGGTAACACTAGACCTCAGTGCCA
>JAVLVB010000913.1:1264531-1292505 GCA_032876305.1 Orestias chungarensis
ATATAAATGAGACAAAAAGGCTATAAAATATGTAAACTTCATGAAATCTATCATTTATGACCAAAACATTCAGTGGAACTGTTGGATGAATCATTTCCAAAGGTAATTGAACATGTTTGTTTAAAATTTCAAGGAAAGGCAAAAGTTGTGACTCACTAACAGGTCGTCATCCTCCACTTGTTCCAGCTGTCCCCAAGTTTAAAGATTTTTTAGAATAATATGATTCTGGGGCTCGTTTTAAAGGTTCCACCTGGATAAAGTCCTGGTGGGTCAAATTAACCTATTAGTGCACCTTATCCTAATTCACAGTGCAAATTTGAATGAAAATTACACGGTTTTAGGACATTCAGTGATTCTAATGTACATTTATTTTAAGATGAAATGATCGTCCAACAAATGAGGATTTAAAAAAAGAGAGAACTGTTTGTTCTTGTCTGAACTGATGTGGACCTTTCTATCCATGCAAACTCATAAAAAATAAATAGATATATCCTCTTCAGGAGTAATGCAGAAAAAAATAATCCAAGATTTTTTAATTAATTTTTATTTTTTGCCTCTAAACGTCACAACTGATACTTTAAAATATGATCGGGAAACGCCAAGGATACACCAGTACAAACATCTATAAAAACCTCTTCCAAAAGCGTGTCTGAGGTAGAAGGTGGATCTGCTGGATTAACCTGGTCACAATCCCGCTTTGCTCTTCTCAGTATATAATCTCAAGAATATGGTTCCATTTATGGGACAAAAATACCATCTCACTGCAGGAGCTCTCCCTCGTTTATCCGACATTAAAAAAAGGGCAAGGCTAATAGTTTCAGCAATAGTTGTTATTAAGGACTAACATGTGAGTTTAGCGTGACAGCTTTGGCCTTAAGCTCTCGTATCGTAGGCACATTAATCACAGAAATGAGTCTGTCTGACTCACCTGCAGGAACGCAGCACTGGAGACACTTCTTCATATCTTCCTTTTAGTGAATACATAACATTATTATTAGTAGTAGTAGTAGTATTAGTAATGGTATTAGTGTTAGTATTATTATTCATTTTGTGATATAATACATGCTTTTGTCTTAGTAAATATTTTTTTAATATAAACTTATATTTAAAGAAAAAACTGCACATTTTATTTTTAATGGTTTCATTTAAGGTTGTGATTAACAGCATATGACTCCATGAATCTGCTGGGGTTCCTTAGATTGGAAACTTTTTCAAATTGATTTGTTTTGATGTATCTTTGATTTTAATTGATTTTCTGTGAAGTAACTTGAGACGACACCTGTTGTAAATTGGCGCTATACAAATAAACTGATTCTTGATTCTTGATTCTTGATATGCAGAGTCGTGGTTGGAGGTAAAACCTCCATCCTTGCAATGACTGCACTAACTGTATGCATGTTCCGCTATTGAGAACTGTATCCACTCATGTTGATGCTTGTACATCATTTTATTGAGCTTCCTCTGAATTTAACCAACCTGGACAGAGAAATGACGGCGTTGTCTGTGTACCAGCTTGTTTTTATGTATTTACTATGTCAGAGCAAAACTCATGTTACAGATTTAATATGTGTCTTTTGTCAGTTTCTGATTTACATTTAAACGTTTAATTGAACTTACTTCAATTAAATTAATTTAGACATTTTGATTAGGCTTGAGTAAAAAGTTAATTAAGGAAGAGAGATTTCGGATTTAAAAAAAAGTCAGAATTCATATGAGAGGCACTAAACCTCAGTCCATAGGTGGTTATTTATTTCTTAAGTTGTATAAAGAAAGGAAATAAATCACAAGGTATTTCATTTCCAGCAACATAAATCGTTAACAGACTTTTTTCCAGTGTTTCATGTTTCGCCTGTAGTACATGCTTTGAGCCAGCAGGTGGCGGTAACAACACATAACGGAGTCAAAGTTCCAAACAACGAAGGGGAGGAAGAAGTGTCATGGCGGCACGCTCGACGTTTCACCTGGAGAACCGAGAACAGTTTTAGGTCTGAAGCTCCCCGGATTCGTCTCGTCATGGATCCTAAAGACTTACGGAAGTGGAACATCCGGTTTTCGGCTGTTTACGCTCTGGGCGTCTGGACGATGCTCGGTTCCTTCGCGTTTCTGAAATACACGGGCCGGTATGACCCAACATGTAGGTGACCTGAGAGCTAAATGATGTTTTTAGAAGATCTCTGCAGGATAGGAAAGATTCTGTCTAACTTCTGTTTATTTTGATTAATTTCTCCTCGCTGGTTTGTTGTTGTTGTTGTTGTTGTTGTTGTTGTTGTTGTTGTTGTTGTTGTTGTTGTTCTTCTTCTTCTTCTTCTTGTTGCTGTTGTTGTTGTTGTTGTTGTTGTTGTTTAGAACTCACCCCATTTTAATATGTTTTCTTTTAGAGCTAAATCTAAACTCTGTGTTCATTGTGACCTCAAAGACAGATTATTAAAGCTTTAGATTTAATCTGCTACCTGAATATTTTCTTTCGCCATCTTAGTGACAAATGACATCGAAGAGCCAGAAAACCCCAACAAGCACGTCTACAGATCTGCTCACCTCACCTCCGAGATCACCTACAAGCCTGACTTCGTCCCCTACACCACCAGGATCTACAGGTTCCTGAAGTCGTTCAGGGAAGAACCAGAACCAGAACCAAGACAAGAACCTGTAGAGTTGGACAAGTAGCTGCTGGACCGGAGATGTTGATTAAGCTGTTAATGCTGAGAGGCGCACCTGCTGCCATGTTCTGGTAGAAGATCTCTGACATGTTGTCTTTTAAAATAAATCAAGACTAATAATTTTTGCTGTAGAAACTCACATTTTATAAAGCTGTTAAGATTAAGGAGTTTTGTTAAATTGGTTCCTTCATCTAGATTCATTTTGGTTCTGATACACACTTCATCCAGACGATATTTACACCACACATCTTTAAAAGCAGAGGTGGAGATGGCTGCACCCTACATTTCTCATACTGAATATTTGTTTTTGGTGATGTCCTCCAAAGATGCTCATCAAGTGTTTATTTTTTTAAGCGTGAAACAGGATTGTACTTGTTGAAGGAGAAAAAAATAAAGAGAAAGCTGTGTTTTTCAAAGAGCAGAATAGAGAGTGTAATAAAAAACAAATGGAGTTGTTTGTTTTAAGAATGCATGTAAATGTATTTTTGTCATCAAGCAGAATTTGCTATAAATCATCAGACTAAACCTTAGTTTACTGTCATACTTCGTCCTTCATGCTTCACAGCAGGTATTAGGTTATTATTTGCATTGTACTCTGAGACAGAAGAAGCTTTCTTTGTAAACAAATTATTTTTTTTGCATGACTATTCTAACATTTTGAGCATTTGTGGACATTTTTACATCATTCTCAACAAAATAACAGGCATCTCTGATAGTTCAACTCAGAATATTGTAACCAAACGTTGTTAGTATAGTTTTATTCAGAGGAAATGAATAAAAGCATCTAAATGAAGCTTTTTTTCTGTAATTGCACTCCTTTTCCGGTTTGTTGTTGTGATTCCACCTTCCGCCGCTAGATGGCGGTAAAGTACCGCTGGCGTCTGCGGTGACCGGAAATCTGTCGGCGTGCGTCTCCACAGAAACACAGCGATGAGAGCGGTTATCCAGAGAGTGACCAGGGCGAGTGTGGCAGGTGAGCTTCGGACGAGCCGAGCTGACATCGCTGAGGTCTGAAACTGAGAGAAGCTGCAGCCGCTACTCACTGACTGCTAGCCGCGTTAGCCGGTTAGCATTCCGCGTTGAAATGAATGGGATCAGGTCGATGCTAACAGTTTAGCTGTCGATGCTAACAGTTTAGCTGAAGGGAAACAAGGAAATAAACAGGAAAACTGAATTATTTTTGACTTGTTAAATTTGGATGGATAAAAACTGTCGTTGTTTTATTTTTATGTTTAGATTCAGATTAACTTTGAATCTTTAAAGGTCACAACAACAACAACCTAAAATTAACAATTGAAAACATGAAACTATTCTATTTAACTATATTAATAGTTCTAATTAGTCATCAATATTATAAACACACCAGAATAATCAATCAACAACAAAAAGAATGTTTATGAAAATAAAACAGAATGGCAGCCATTATTAATGTTTTTAGATAATATTTTGATATTGTTATTTCTAGGCAGCTGTTAATTATTTCAATTGATCAAATTTGGGGGACGCCTGAAGGCTAAATATGGGAGAAAAATGTGGGTATGATGCTGCAGATTTATATTCACATCCATGGATCTCTATCTATTAATTGAATCAAATCTCTGACCTTTTTAAGGTTTATTCAATGTTAGTTATTTAAAATATCAGCCACACATTGCTGCGTCTGTCTGTCTGCCCCTGTTGTCCTGCAGTGGGAGAGGACCAGGTCAGCTCCATCGGTCGGGGAATCTGCGTCCTGCTGGGGATTTCTGTGCACGACTCACAGAGGGATGCTGAGTATATGTAAGTGTGTGTATTCATCAGCTTTCTCACATCGGTTGCATCACTTTCCCGTCCGTGGCAGCTGCAGCTCCTCATGCGCACTTTTGTGTTCTCAGGGTTCGAAAGATCCTCAACCTGCGGCTGTTTGAGGACGAGAATGGCCGGGCGTGGGCTAAAAGTGTCACGGAGAGGGAGTTCGAGGTTCTGTGTGTGAGCCAGTTCACCCTGCAGTGCATCCTGAAGGGCAACAAACCGGACTTCCACTCGGTCATGCCCGCGGAGCTCGCTCAGCCCTTCTACAACAGCATCCTGGAGAGCATGAGGTCTGCCTACAAGCCTGAGCTCGTTAAAGGTGAGGCTTTAATTGATTGCTCTCGAGTTCTGGGGAGTCTTATATGGAGACAGGAAGAATGCATCAGCCCAATGTTAATAGCCACCAGCTGATTGATCCACTGTGATCATAAACAACAGCAACAACACAATTTTCCAGCTGTTGTGGGGACTCAGCGGACCAGAAAACATGCTCCTAACCTTCGACTGTTCTTGGTGAATGTCGATTCAAAAGTCATAATTCCACTGGCAAACTTTTCCCTCACTCGTTTCTACTTTTTTCACTTGTTTAAAGTAAAAACATCTGCCAATTAAACCTGTTCTTTCTATCAGTATTTAGGAATTACTGATTCAAAACTAGTTTTATCATGTTTTTCTTTGAAGTTAACGGTTAACGTTAGTCTGTTTTTGTTTTAACTAGATTATTGCTCTAGAAACTAGACAAGATCCTAGGTTTTTATTTGAGACCCTCTGCTGCGTCTCTTGAAGACAACGGCTGGTTAATTGAACTTGTTTTGTCCGTTTTTGGACCATAAACCAGACAACCATCATCTCGGTAGATCAGCAGTTTCTAAAACACCCAAAACGGCAAATCAGGGACACATTTAAGCATCTTTCATCCTCGTTCTGACCCTTTGCTTCATCTAGAGGAAAACAGCTTCTTGATGTCTGATGGCACTGACTTGCTGCCCTGGCGGGCTTCGTCTTGTCTCACCAATGACCACCAGCAGGGGGGATTTTTCCCCCGTTATTGAGATCCACTTCCTGACTTTGAAGCGGCGCTCCGTCTTCCCCGCTGTTCAGTGGCTTTCCTGCCCATGGCTCCGTGTCGTTGGGGCAGTTAGGCGAGCGGATTAACCTCCACAGTTACACGTTGGCGGTGGCAGTGAACTGGGTCAGTCCACTGGGGAGCAGGTGAGGAGGACACCTCGTCCCAGCAAAGGGAGGGCGTGAGCCTCCCTAATTAGCACCCCCCCATCTCCTCCCTCCCCCCAGAGAGGGAAGCTTGATGATGCATCAGTTTTCCGGCAAGGTCTCAGCTTCGCTGTGCAGATGGTGTCATCAATCCACGGAAACCTGCGCGGAGAAAGGAGAGCAGTGCGAGTGAAACTTCCTGTCCTGGTCCGGTTGTAGCAAAACTCTGTGAACAAGTGAAAGAAAGCATACGATTTCCAAATCTGCCTGTTGTCGTTCCAGATGGGACTTTTGGGGCCAACATGCAGGTCAGCATCCAAAATGACGGTCCTGTCACCGTGGAGCTGACGTCACCGGCTCCTCCCACCGACCCCAAACAGGTACTGGGCAAACATTCAACCGTCTTCATCACAGCCTCATCTTCATCAGTGGATAAATTTAGCTTTTAGTTCCAAATTTACATACTGATTCATTCCAGCCACGTCCAGAAGGGAGATTTTCTGATTTGGAAACATACAAACCTTCTTAACACCATTTAAAGCAGTAGAAGCAGAGGCTCATCCATCCAATCATCCATTCATTCATTCATTCATCCATCCATTCATCCATTCATTCATTCATTCATCCATCCAACAATTCATCCATTCATTCATCCATCCATTTCTCCATCCAACAATTCATCCATCCAATCATCCATTCATCCATCCATTCATTCATCCATCCAATCATTCATTATCCATCCATTCATCCATTCATTCATGCATTTGTCCATTCATCCATTCATTCATCCATCTATCCATCTATCATCCATCCATTCATTCACGCATTCGTCCATTCATCCATCCAATCATCCATGCATTAATTCATCCATCTATCCATCCATCCATTCATTCATCCATCTATCCATCTATCATCCATCCATTCATTCATGCATTCGTCCATTCATCCATCCATCCATTCATTAATTCATTCATCCATTCATTCATCCATCCATCCATTCATTCCTGCATTTGTCCATCCATTCATCCATCCATTCAGTCATCCATCCATCCATTCATTCATGCATTTGTCCATCCATTCATTCATCTATTCATTCATCCATTCATTCATCAATCAATTGTCCATCCATTCATCAATTCATTCTCCATCCAACCATTCATCCATTTATCCTTCCATTCATTCATCCATCCAATCATCCATTCATTCATCCATTCATTCATCAATCCATCCATCCAATCATCCATTCATTCATTCATTCATTCATTCAGTCATCTATCCATCTATCCATTCATTCATGTATTCGTCCAATCATCCATTCATTCATTCATTCAATCAATCCATCCATCCATTCATTCATGCATTTGTCCATACATCCATTCAGTCATCCATCCATTCATTCATGCATTTGTCCATCCATTCATTCATGCATTTGTCCATGCATTCATTCATGTATTTGTCCATCTGTCCATCCATTCATTCATTCATCCATCTATCCATCTATCATCCATCCATTCATTCATGCATTCGTCCATTCATCCATCCATTCATCCATCCATTCATTCATGAATCCATCCATCCATTCATTCAGGCATTTGTCCATCCATTCATCCATCCATTCATTCATGCATCCATCCATTCATTTATGCATTTGTCAATCCATTCATTCATCCATTCATCCATTCATTCATCCATTCATTCATTCATTCATCCATTCATTCATCAATCATTATCCATCCATTTATCCTTCCATTCATTCATGCATCCAATCATCCATTCATTCATCCATTCATTCATCAATCCATCCATCCAATCACCCTTTCATTCATCCATTCATGCATTTGTCCATCCATTCATTCATGCATTTGTCCATCCATTCATTCATCCATTCTTTCATTCATTCATTCATCCATTCAGTCATCAATCCATCCATCCATCCAATCACCCTTTCATTCATCCATTCATCAATCAATCCATCAATCCATCCATTCATTCATGCATTTGTCCATCCATTCATCCATCCATTTATCCATTCATTCATCCATTCATCCATCCATTCATTCATGCATTTGTCCATCCATCCAATCATTCATTCATCCATCTATCCATCCATTCATCCATCCATCCATTCGTTCATCCACTCATTCATCCATCCAATCATTCATGCATTCTTCCATCCATTCATCCATCTATTCATCCATCCATTCATCAATTCTTTCATTCATCCATTCATCCATCCATTCATCCATCCATTCGTTCATCCATTCATTCATCCATTCATTTATCCATCCAATCATCCATTCATTCATTCATCCATTCATCCATCCATTCGTACATCCATTCATTCATCCTTCCAATCATCCATTCATTAATTCATTCATTCATCTATCCATCTATCCATTCATTCGTGTATTCGTCCATCCATCAGTTCATTCATCCATTCTTTCATTTATCTAATTCATTCATCTATTCATTCATCCTTTCATTCATCCATTCATTCATTCATTCATTCATCCAATCGTCCATTCATTCATCCATTCATCCATCCATTCGTTCATCCATTCATTCACCCATTCATTCATCCATTCATCCATCTATTCATCCATTCATTCATCAATCCAATCATCCATTCATTCATCCATCCATCCATCTATCCATCCATTCATCCATCTATCCGTCCATTCATTCATGCAATTGTCCATCCATTCATTCATCCATCCATTCATTAATCCATTCATTCATCAATCCATCCCTCCATCCATCCATTCATCCATCCATTCTTTCATTCATTCATTCATGAATTCATCCATCCATTCGTTCATCCATTCATTCATTCAATCATCCATTCATTCATTCATCCATCCATTCATTAATCCATTCATTCATCAATCCAACCATCCATCCATTCATTCATGCATTTTTCCATCCATTCATTTATGCATTTGTCCATCTATTCATCCATTCTTTCATTCATTCATTCATCCATTCATTCATCTATTCATTCATCCATTCATTCATTAATTCATTCATTCATTCATCTATCCATTCATTCATTCATCCATTCATCCATCCATTCGTTCATCCATTCCTTCATCCATTCATTCATCCATTCATTCATCCATACATCCATCCATTCATCCATTTATTCATCCATTCATCCATTCATCCATTTATTCATCCATTCATCCATTCATCCATCCATTCATTCATGCATTTGTCCATCCATTCATCCATTAATGCTTCTGTGTCATCCCTCCATCTGTCCAACTTAACTCTATTGCAAAATGTTAAGAGGAGAAAATTCCTGAATCTGTGACATGTCCATGTTATAAATATCGAGGGTTTGATGAAGATGTTTTCTTCCTACTGTAAAGAAGAACAACCATCAGTTTTCCCTCGTCGGGCGCCGCACCGCGCGGTGCAGCAGGCGTGACGCTGAGCTGCTGTGGGCTGCAGATGATTGAAGGCTCAGACCCACAGATGCTGCCCGGCAGAGAGATTTCCTCTTGGGAGCTGATCGGTTTTTAAAACGGTGAACGCTTCATAAAACAAGGCTTAACCAGGATTCCTCCTCTGAGAGCAACAGAAACATCAGAATGAGTTAATATATATTCAGATGCTCTGGCTTTATGGCAGTTTTCTTTTTTCTCAAGTAAAAGTTTAAAAAAATAACAATAATGCATAATTGTCATTAAAAGTAATTTTATCTATGTTGCAAACATTAGAGGGGATCCTAAGGATTTATGAAACCGTCATTTCACTCATTTAGACGTCGTTTTGATGTTTATTGGGAACACGTTATATGAACAGACGTATGGGTGGATGTGTCTTTGCGATCTTTGCGTCGTACAGAAAAGCTGCGGGAGAAACTTGTTAATCAGTTTAAAAGGAAGCTGAGAGAGGTTTGTCCTCCTGAGCTGCTCTGGCTTCACTGCTGCGTCGCTGCGGCTTTGTCTGCCTCGGCGTTTCCCTGAAAGGACGGAGATTTAGGCGAGCGGCTGAGTTTTAATCTGGTCTGTTTGGGATGTTTTGCAGCCGAGGCAGCGAGGCCAAACATGAGGGATAAACGGGGGCCGGCCAAGAGGCTCTGCTTGGCCAGAGTTTTGTGGGCGGGGGTGTTAAAGCCACAGCCAAACGACACTGTTCCTTTCTTTCCATGAATCCAGCATCGAGTCCCAGGCGGGGTCAGGCTGACAGTAAACAATGGAGGCGATGAAACCCATCCTGGCGGTGTTTGGCGTTCGGGGAGGGGGGTGGGGGGTTGGGGCTGGAAGCTGATCGCAGAGCAGCTTTTCTGTTTGTTCGTCTCTCAGGGATTATGCAATGTTTTATCGTATTAGTGAGAGCTTTTATCTGTTCGAGTCTTTAAAGTTTTTCAGAATAAACAACAAATATGTTTTCCCCCATGATCTAATCAGGCGTTACATCATCGCGGGCGGCAGGCCCGCCTCCCTGATTTAAGTTTTCGGTCTCTTTAAATAATGTAATTTGTTACGCAACCCTTCGGATTTTGTAAGATGACATTAAGCCCCCGAGAGCCATTAAAGTTTTAGCGTCCACGAGCTCGGATGTCGGGTGGTGACTGTCACAATGCTCCCGAGATTGGAAGGAATCGGTGAAGAAGAAGAAGAAGAAGAAGAAGAAGAGGAGAGGCTTCAATTGTGGGGATGTTTCCACACACAAGACTCCATCCAGAAACTGGCGGTCCGCTTCATTACACCAACTATGCCATGTCAGCAGAAATTCCTGATTCAAAGAAGGTTCCAAAACGTACATTTCTGCTTTTTATTTAGTTCCCAATTTACATATTGATTCATTCCAGCGACGTCCAGAAGGAAGATTTTCATTTGGAAACATTCAAAACTTCTTAACACCATTTAAAGCAGTAGAAGCAGAGGCTTATCCATCCATCCATGCATTTGTCCACCCATCCATCCATCCAACCAATCATTCATTAATTGTTCTTTGTCATCCATCCATCCAACCATTCATCCATCCAATCACCCATTCATCCATCCATCCATCCATCCATTAATTGTCCTGTGTCATCCCTCCATCTGTCCATCCCTCCACAGCAGGTTGAAACCACAGCACCAAGTATGCCGTGTCAGCAGAAATTCCTGATCCAAAGAAGGTTCCAAAACTTAAATTTAAGCTTTTTATTCAGTTCACTTGTATATAAACGGCAGTTGAAATAAAGAAACCGACACCAGAAGAAGAACATAGAGTTCACACAGCTGGGAAGCGTTTGTAAAAGTGATATCTGTGGATTCATACGACCGTATCGACACAAGATCAGAACAAGACGACGGAAGCAGAGAAAAAAAGGAAGGGAATCTCGGCACCACTTGCTTCAGACGTTGTTTACGTCCAGATTTATCACGCTTGGCTTCCTGGTGCAGATGTATGACTCATGTCTCAAGTCAATGACATAAAAGTCTGATAAAATGCAAGATGTTAGTTTTTTTTTTTTTTCTAAGAGCTGCAGATGTTGCTAAACCTTATTAAGCTTTAACACTAACCAACTTTAAGGAGGGTGGCAGGAACCTTGCCACACCAAACAACTACAAATGTGCTGACTGCTTCATGGCATACGTCACTTTCCCCGTTTCTTATCTTTAACATCATCATATGAGATTTTTCCACTATTAGATTCATCACCGTTTATTTTAACAAAAGTTTAAATGTAAAAAAAAAAAAAGTGGTGTCATGTGTTTATTTGAAAATTGGTAAATGTTTTTCTTAAATCAACTCCACTGCAGTACGGTGCAGACATCTAGATTAGGAAAAGTCTTTAAATTTAAACAAGCACATAATACATTTTTAATTATTAAAACTTTGAAGCAACCTTAGCAGGATATCCTAAAAGAAAAACCTTAATATAGAATATTATAGAATTAATATTTATTGTTAGGGTGAAATAAATTTAGATATAAACCAACAGAGGATGTAAGTATGGGAAAATACTCCGGAAATACGTCTTTAGTCAAGACTGGGATGAAAATATTGTTTCCTTTCAGTCCAGAGTATTTTTCCTCGTCTGGAAAAATGTTGCCAAATAAATTGAGTTTTAATAAATATGATTCCTCCAGCCCTGTTCTCCTAATTTTCTTTGATTGAAGGCACAGAATATTCACAATAACTCTGAACTTCTCAATATGTTTTTGTTGTTTTCTAGACACGATCTGAGAATGAGGTGGTAAACTTATGAAATGCCCATTTAGAAATTTGAGCAGTTAGATCCTGTTTGTGCCGTCGTGTTGCAGCTTCTTCTTTTCTGCATTGACTTTTAGTTTAGATCCAAGTATATACTCTTTTGAATCCATCTGAACCCCAAAATCTCTGTCTTGAAAAAATGTTAACTTCCAAGGAAAGAAAAAAACTGATTGATTTCCAGTTTACTGTGGCAACAGTTCGGTTTTGTTTCTCGCGTGTTCCTGCACAACGTGATTCCTGCTCTGAAAGGCTAAAGCAGCAACGTTTGGACGAGTTTCTGAATCAGGCAAGCAGCAGATGTAATGTCAGAAATCGGTGTTCTCATATTTACTGTTTACGTTATGTGACATTTGGTAAAAAAGGTGTAAACAGCCACAAAGTCAAGCTGACATGGAAACCATGGAGAGAAATAAACCTGCCTTCCTCTTTTCTTGCGTTTCCTCAGCTCTCCAAGTTGGAGAAGCAGCAGCTACGGAAAGAGAAGTCGCGCTCTAAAGGACCCTCCCAGTCGGGACGGGAGAAAGGTGCCCTGCGATCCAGGCCTGATCCCAGCGCCAGCAGCGGTGCCGAGGGCGACGTGTCTTCAGACAAGGAGACATAATGGAGCCCAGGTGAGGAGGGGGTCAAAAACGGCCGTCAGGACCGCCCTGAAAAACAAAAACAATGTTAAGATACACTAGGAGTGTAGATTCTGCTGGTTGGTTTTTCTCCTGCAATATTTAAGATTTTAAGCCAAATGTTTTGGTTTGTTTTTTTTTGTTTTGTTTTTTTATGTGAAATCCAAAATAATCAGAGAATTAAACCATAAACACTCACCGTGTAACACTAGGCTTCAACTGCTTTCCATAAGGACTCGCTTATATAACGGTTAGGCTGTCTGCAGTTCACAAGCAAAAACGATAGTCCCATTAGATCCTTCAGTGTGAGTCTGATATTGATTATGTGATTGTTTTTAGTTTTTGTAATTTTTCATTATTAGTGTTCTGTCATGTTTTAAAGTGCCACAATTGAAGATGCTCTGGTATGACATAGATCAAATTTCTAAATGTAGAAGACTGTATGAAGAGCTGCCATCATATTGAATTCCAGCAATCATCAGGATTTTAAAGTAACTTTTCAACCTTCATAACATATTTTCATAACTTTTCGTGATCATACGTCGACTTACAGCTCTTCGAATGACGCCTCTGTCATGTCCTGAGGGGGTCTGTATCGCTTTAACTGGCACTAAGCTACTTTGAGGAGGGTGGCAGGAACCTTGCCACACGAAACAACTACAAATGTGCTGACTGCTTTACTGCTTTACGTCACTTCCCCCGTTTTTATCTCCAACATCATCATCTGACATTGTTTCACCACAATTAGATTCATCACCTCATCACTTTTAATCCTTCACACAGACACTGGAAACAGAAATGTGCTTCAATCCAACTGATCAGGATTATACCATGCTATGCGCTGGTGCTCATGGGAAATGGAGTCTTCATTCAGGCTAAAAACATAAAACACTACCGCTTTTGTCCACACTGGGCCACCATAATCCACTTAAACTGAAAGGTTTTGTAGTGTTGCTTCAAAGGTTTGTGGTAGAGAGGAAACAGCAGACATAGGAGTTACTTGCAGTCAATTCCAATGTTCAGCTACTATTTCACAAACTAATACGTCTTATGTAGATGCAGATTTAAGAGAAAATCAAAAATTATCTGAAAAATAAAAAAGAGAGGGGAGAAATATTTCCGCCCATATTTTGCTTTTATCCATTCATTCATTCATTTATTAATTCATCTATCGTTGCTATTGCCCGTCCATCATGGCGAATATTAACACATTCATCCATTTTCTACTTTTCCAGATTCCACATTCAAAGCCTCATAGTTGTAGAACTACTTGCCAATTTGTTTTTTTTTGTGTGTTTTCATTTAAGTTTAAATAAATCTGAGTAAAAAAACAAACAAACTGGACTTTCATAGAATGTGTAAAAGGAGCTTTTACACCTCTACTAGTCACCCTGAGGGTTTTTCCCCCTGTTTGTTCGCTGGTTCCCTCATTTCCTTTTCCTGTCTGTTCCCACTGTTTTATTGTTGTTGACACTTCGGTGAAACCGTGGCGACAGCCAGAGAGACGGACCGGTATGTTTGTCGTTCCCACCCAGCGCCGAGCTGAGCTGACGTTCCGGACAGGAGGCGTGAACAGTTGCTCGGTTTTCAGGCTGCTCTGCTCTTTAATCTGCACTAACATGCTGAGTAAACATCAGCGCTGACATGTGGAGGCTGCAGCCTCTGACGGAGGGGGAAAATGTTTGATAGCGGGAATATTTGGACCGGATCTGTGGAGGGAACATGGCGGGAAAAGAAGATGTGAAGCCGGTCTCACTGAAGTTTACTTAGCACGACTTAATCTTGAGGTTTTTTTCTCTAGATGAGCCGTATCTAGCAGTCCTCTTCTAATTTGTCTCTTACTCCTTCCCACTTTGCATCCCACACCAAATCCACCTCAGTCACTACTTCAGTCAAAACCAAACTCATTTAAATATATAACTGTTTTTAAATTACCATGACAATGAAATTACTGAGCTAATGTTAATAAAATTAAACCGTAAAGTGAAATAACTCTGGTCTCCATCCCCAACTTCTCCTTTTCTATTTCATTTTAAATCACAACCAACAACAAAACATTTACTGTAAAGTATTGGAGCTGCATGAGTAAAGTCCGTGTTTAAGATTAAAGCTTGATTTTCTTTTGTAAAGATGATGGTTTTCACCTGTTTAGGCAGAAATGGTGTCAGTTTGTAGCTTCACCTGAGTTTCTCCTGAGCAGGTTGTGCTTCTGCAGGAAGAACTTCCAGTTCTCGATGAAAAACATGTTTACCGATATATCTCCTCTTAGGCTCCGTTGTTTTTTTCTACTTCATTATAGTTTTCTACCTGCAACTATTCCTTATGCTTTAAGTTTTAAAAGTTTGCAGTGCTGCAAAGAGAAGAATACGTTATAACACGGAATAAAATACACAATTGTCCATCTAATGGCTATACCTTTGTATACCTTTGGTGTTTCTTCTTTTCTCATTCAGATGAAGAAACAAACTGTGGACACCCAGGAGGAACTTCTCAGCGCCGTTGGCGGACTGACGGCGCTCCCACTCGGAGCCCGACAGGACCAAGCCCGTCTGCTCTAAACTCAAACAGCACGGACTCAATGAGACACTTTAGCGCTTTAAATCTTTTTATCCCCGTCCCGTTTCCATTTGTCCTCCTCAGGCTGTCCTTTCCAGACTCTCTTCTCTCCGTCTACGTCTGCTCTATGACGTCCAGTCTCTCCCGGAAGTGTCGCTAAGCTTCAGAGCTTCTCCAGCGCCGCCGCCACGTTTCTGCCGCATCTGTGCGCATGTGTTTACCGTTGTGAGCAGATTGTTTGTTCCGAGTTCAAATGTCTTGGCAACCAACGGCGACAGGAAGAGACGCTTTAAATAACAACCCCATTATCCCGACGGTGGACGTCCCGCTTCTCCTTCTGCATGCTGGGACACACGTTGGTGCTTCTGCAAGGCTGATTAACAGTGATGCTCCCAAAGCTCCTCTTAACACCGTTAAGGTTTTCTAATTATCATTAATGAGAGAATGTGTCAGGAAAGCCGCAGATGATTTTAGATTTCTGACCAAACTGACGCGACGGTGAGTAAAGGGCATCGACAGAGAAGAACGCTCAGTTACACATGGAAATCTGAGATAGCAGCTCGAAAAACAAGGGAGAAGAAAAGGCAACATATTAACAGTTTAATGCATTTAGTTTTGAAACAGACTTTAACACGCTAACTTTAAACCAGTCGGCTCACTTTCGTGTTGCTTCTGCTCCTTTTGTGTAAACTATAAGGAAGTAGACGTCACAAAGCAGATTTCTATCGACGGGTCCGAATGTACGTTTTGTTACTGTATAGATTACAAAAGCATCCACGTTTGTTTTGACAGTTATTTCTAGCTTTTCTCCATTTTTCCCCCTTTTCCCTTTTGAACTATTGGGATTTTACGACGGATCAACACAAACAAGGAAACTCTGGGAAAATTAGATTTATCTTTCCTTTTTTTTTCCCCCCTTAGTAATAGTTTCTGGGGTGTGTTTAAGATTCTTTACACTGATCGGCATAAATAAACAACCAACTGCTTCCAGCAATCCCCCGTTAGATAAATGTGTTTAGTTTAGTCACGTTTGAAATCCACACGTTTCGTTTCTGGCCTCAGGTTTGTTAGAGAACATTAGAGACGGAGACTGAAAACCTACCAAGATGAAGACGTAAACCTGAACCGACAGGCTGGGCCGGCCGAACGTCGATCAAAGCCGCAGCCAAAACCATCAAGGTTACCTCGGAGGAGCTGCAGAGATCCGCAGCTCAGGAATGTTTGGCTGAGTTGACGGACAAAAGGGTAAAGAGCTCAAATCCAGGACGATCCTGGATCAGTTGGAGGTTCATCTTTACTGCACGGTGGCATTGCCATGTTTTTTAATTTGTTGGAAATACTTGAACATTTGTTAAAAAAATAAAATCTCTAAGCTTCAAAGCTGGTATAGACACCCCAAGTCTACAAAATACAAAAGTTAAAGCAGTGTGAATACTTTAGGAGCTACTATACGTGAAGCAAGCGGCTTAACGACACCTGGCTGCTCCGCCCTGGCCTAACATCTGCTTCACTCTTTATTTACTTTATGAAGCTATTCCTGGCCAGTCCTCTTCCCGATCCCCTCCCGCAGTGCCGAGCTGAAGTTTCTCCGTGCTGAAGCGAGCAGCGACCTGGACACGGGGGCGACGGTTACCCAGAAACGTCTGCCTGAGCAGCACAGCCTTTAAATTAGGCCCAAACTGCAGCGGAAAGCAGTGCAGGGCAGGGAGGAGTCTTATTGATGTAGCAAACGTTTTCCGAAGGACGCGATCAATCTCTAAAGACGAGGACGTGTGGGACTTGAAAGGGCAGGGAAAGTGGCTTAAGTTACAGAAATGTTCTTACATCTCAGGCTGCACTCTCTCTCTCTCTCTGGGTCTCTTCAACTTATCTGGCATCTTGTGCATGCCTGTGTGAGAGGCCCGTGCCAAGCCCACTGGCTATGGAAAAACAATTTAACTGGATTTAATTAGCCCCCCCCTTCTCCTACCCCTCTGTCTTTTTTTTTTCTTTTTTTTGCAGTGTTGTGAATGCGTCTAGTAGTTTGGGAATTCATGCCGTGTCTGAGCTCCCTTTGCAGCTCGTGGTAGGTTTCCCGTCAGCTTTGTAACTTGTTGTTGCGTCAAGAGTCGTCTGCTAAACCTACAGCTCAATCAGATCCTGGGAGTTTTGGCCTTCGAAGGGTTAAAAAAAAAAAAAGCTCAAGGAAAGCAGCCGTTTGCAGCTCGGACCACTTTTTCCATTCTGGCTGGAAGAGTTCCAAAGTTGTTTGAATGTAGCTCCAGGCTGGTAGACCAACATATCCAGGAGCTTTTATTCCAGTGCTGGGGACATACAGATAGAGGAGATCAGTTTATTTAAGTAGCGCCAATTTACAACAGATGTCGTCTCGAGGTACTTTACAAGAAAATCATCATAAACAAATCAGTTTGAAAAAGTTTCCAATCTAAGGAACCCCAGCAGATTCATGCAGTCATTGACTTGCAGCGGGATCAGCAAACAGAAACAATTGCTTGTGTTGTCGTTGACTTTACAGCAATCCCTCATACTGAGCATGCATGTAGCGACAGTAGAGAGGAACAACTCCCCTTTAAAAGGAAGAAACCTCCAGCAGAACCAGGCTCAGTACAAGCAGCCATCTGCCACGACCGACTGGAGGTTTGAAGAGACAGAAAACTAAAAAAGATGTTGAGGAAACTGAAAAAAAGAGTTTATAGCAGCAGTTGTAGAACGTCACTGGAAGCATCTCAGCCCATGTTCTCCTCCAAGAAGCTGTCTCAGCTAACAGGAAGAAATTAGCAGAGAGAGAAGTGGTCAGATTGTCCTCCAGGAGTCTAAGCCTATAACAGCAAGATGAACTATAGAGATAATTTAAATAACCCTATAGAGTGAGACATGAAGAGTTGAACGTTTGGCAGTTCTTGAGCATTCAAAGCCTTATAAATGAGAACCAACACCTTAAGGAAAGGAACTCCAATCAAACATATCGAAATCTGCTATCTTGCAGGTTTTACATGCGACTCAGTCTCCAACATACGTCTGCTAAATAAATGGGTCATTAGTAGGCTTTCGTTAGACTTTAAGCCATGCTAAAGAAATAATGCATTTATTTGATCAGCTTTGTTGGAGATGCTGCGTGTAAAACCTACAGGAGAGATATGGTCGAACACCCCTGCCTTAAAGTTTCCTCCGTAGTGGGAGGAGTAGCGATGTGACGTAATTAAACTTATGGTCAGTCTGAGACTGAAAGTGTCCGTTCTTGGAGACGAATGCTTTTCTGGAAGAAAAACGGGAATACTAGTTTTGTGTTTATTTAGTTTGAGAACATGTTTTAGAGTATAGACCTTTTTTAGACGGTCTAATCACTTATGTTCAGTGTTGACACATCGTGAAGCCTTCAGGAGATGTTGAGATGTCATGTCAGTGATTTGAGACCTCGTTATTAGTGAGAGTAAAGATGCAAAGCCATGGTTAACAAGGCCCCCAAAACAACCCTGAGGTACGATGTGGAGAAGCAGTGTTGTGATGATGGGAAAGAATAGGAGCTTTTTAAAGAGTCCAATATCACTAGTATGACTGTGATGTGAAGTCGAAACTATTAACATAGTTACCTTGTTGCTCTATAAAAGTGATCATACAAATACTTTTGAGCAAGATAATCAGAAGATCTCTAGTTTGGAGTAATAGATGCAGTGGAACAAAGCAAACAAAAAGAGCAATAAGTCATTAGCGGCAGGCTTGGTGACGGTATGGGGTTCACGAATTTCCTTTCCACTTCTGTAACGGTCACATTAAAGCGCCTGTTTTCCTGGAACATCCATCTATTCTTTACCAATACGGCAGCTGAGGAAGACGTGGATATTGCACGTTGTCTGGCCTGTATTCCTTCAATATTAGTAGAAAAAACAAAAATTGTATGGTCGCTCACTACTGCGGGACACCTCTAGGTGTGTTTGCTGAAGAAATGGAAGAAAATATCACCCAAAGTGCCTAAAGCTATACGTAATTAAAAAGCTCTCTGCCAAAATGTGTTATCTCCCTAAACCTGCATATAAAAACATAATTTAACACAATTAACCATAAAAGGTGAACAAAAATACGCCGTCATCTTTATTTCATTTTCCTCTGTCGGTTTAAAATATTCTTACTCAACAATAAGTTGGCTGAGTTCTCTCTGATTGTACCCCGGACGTTCTGCAGATGGAAGTTTTCTTGGTCACAGTTCCCTCACAACTGGGTCAGTTTATCTGTATTCCTCTCCGGCAACTGTCGTAACCACTGGGGAGAAAAACACTAAAAATAAACCTGCACAAAGGTTTTGTGGTGTTCATGTAAACTTCCTGCAAGTATTAAACAATCCATCGAAATTATGAAGACTTTATATCTTTATGATGTCTATGGATCCAACAATCAACAGAGAGTGCTGTTTTCTAGGCTTTTATGTGGGGAGTTGGGCTGAACTGTAGAAGTTGGTACAGCTGTTGTCTTGCGGCGTGAAGGTCCTTGGTGTATCTTCAGGTTCCCTCCAGGTACTCTGGCTTCCACATTCTAAAACATCTATGTTACGTAGGTCTGATAGTGAGTGTTCGTATTTGTCCTGTTAGTTTCCGAGGTGAACTGACACCCTGGCAGAGTAAACATGTACGGAGAATAGATGCATTCTTCTTCCAAGCTTAAACAACTCATCCACTATTTTCCAAACAAATACTGTTCAACAACATAATCCAGTTTTGAATGCAAATATTGTCAACCTTAAGGTGGTAGTGTCAGTGTAGGCCAATTACGTTTGTAGACCTGTACCTTTTTATTTGTAATTTGATTCATTCTGTGTCATTACACTGGGCTAATATCGCAGTAATGAGATAAAATGTAGGTTCAGTTAAATTTGCTCATAGATTATATCGGGTGGCCTGTGGATTTGAGCCATTAGCTGATAATAGTGGTGATATATCTTCCTGTCTCGAGAGAGGTTTCTGAATTTCAGGGGGAACATATGGAAGCAAAACGTCCACAAAGTTGTGCTACGATGATGCAGAATCATTTTCATCAATAGCTGAACAACAATTTCTACGTAGATCCAACATCTAGAAATGTTTACAGAAAGCATGAAAGAAAAGCTTAAGAAATTTCCAGGCAATGCATCAAATAATTTTATGCAAAGATGAACAACAAACTCACCAGCATCAATTAGTTTTTTTTGTTAAAGTGATGATTTTATTGTTATTCATCGTGTAAACGGTAAAGAGGCTTGGGGGAACATGTTTAATGCCAGAAGCTTAAAGACTTATAGAAACAACTGAAGGGATCTGAAAGCATTGTTTTGTGACTCCAGTCCGCATCTAATTGACTTTAGCGACAGAAACTGTAACTGGAAACAATAAAACGGACATAT
The DNA here is from genome assembly GCA_032876305.1 of Orestias chungarensis. Taxonomy (NCBI): domain Eukaryota; kingdom Metazoa; phylum Chordata; class Actinopteri; order Cyprinodontiformes; family Cyprinodontidae; genus Orestias; species Orestias chungarensis. The sequence continues at coordinate 1,284,949 of JAVLVB010000913.1, forward strand.
TTCCTGCTCCACTTCTGATGCACATGAAGATCATCTTCCTTTGGATAAAATCGTTTGCTAAATGCATAAATGTGAAATGTAAATCTATTTAGTAGCTATAGCAGAGTTCTGCAACCTGCATCTCTAGATCCTCCACAGTGGATCTTCTTAACTTTGGGCAAAAATGCAAAAAACAACAACTAATGTTTAAAAAAGATAAATATATGCTTAAAGCATTGTGTGCAGTATATGTATAGTTTTTCTAAGAAGGATGACGCTTAATTGTGTAATATTGTTTTTACGAAGTTTCCATTGAGGAAAATGTATCCGTTTGCTTTCCTTCCTTGTAATAAAAGTAAAAGACCAAAACAACACTGTTGGCTACAAACAGTCAAGCTTAAGTGTTACAAAGGCAAACAATATATACCCCTACATTATTAATATAATTTAATATTTAACTCTTTGTGTACCAAAATACTTTAAGTTTCTTTTGTGCTTTACCACTTGGTTTTCAGGGTTTTTGTCAGTTATCAATCTACAATTTGAGGTATGTAAGGATCAAGGGGGCAACATTAGGAGAATTTGTCATTTTTGGACTAAAACCTCTGAAATAGCAACTGCTTAGTCTGCGTCTTGAACTGGATGGCAATAAATTGCCCTCAGGTAATAATAATGAAAAATCTGTGGGTTGTTTTTGATCAGGATATGTGTTTTAAATCTAATATCAAACAGTTTTGTAGGATTTGCTTTTTTAACCTCATAAATAAAAATTTGATAGTAGAAATATTCTTTTCAGGAGAGAGGCTGGAAAAAGTAGTCCATGCATCTGTTACCTCAACGCTGGATTATTGTAATTCTGTACAAAACACTGGTAAAAACCTTCAAAACGTTTCAGGACGTCTGATTAAAATTAACAACACAGATTAGATCTCTCGTATTTTAGCCTTCATCCATTCACCTACTAATCAAACCAAACTTGACTTACTGAGCAAGGTTCTGGCTCTGGTTCTGCTGGAGGTTTCTTCCTGTTAAAGGGGAGAAACGGTCTCTGCAGGACCGGAAGTAAATGCTGTTAGTCAGTGACTTGTTTTCTTAAATACAAAACCTTTAAACTGATTGTAATCTTAAACCGGCTTGGTTAAGTATTGATAACTAGAAGGACCTGGTATGTATTTATCATTGAATTAAAAGTAATCCTCTTGTAAAGTGCTTTGGGATGACATCAGTTGTGAATTGGCATTATGAAAACGGAATAGAACTGAATGCAGCCAAAGTTCGTTCTAGAACAGCAATGCGTAATTATATTCATATAAAATAAATAAATTACCCTCACTTGTGGTGGGTTTTAGCTTTTTCTAAAGAAAACAACTAAATAAATAAATAAATATTGTGCAAAAGCGGAAGTAAAACCCCGTTTAGAGAGATGGTTTTGATGTAGCCAAAGTTCGACCAAATAAGGCATTAAACTCGCTCAAGATTCGGCTGAGCTGAAAGGAAACGGCTTGATTGTTTGCTTCAGGGGCCGGACCCCCATTTTTCCAGACCTTAGGAGCGCCTCTGCAGTAACACAAGAGCTTCAGGTCTAAGAGAGAGAGAGAGAGAGAGAGAGAGGATGAGATAGAGAGAGAGAGCAAGAGAGAGAGAAAAAGAAAGAGAGAGATAGGATGAGAGAAAGAGAGAGAGAGAAAGAGAGAGAGAGAAAGAGAGAGAGAGAGAAAGAAAGAGAGAGGGGGGGGGGAGGACAGATCATCTTTTCTGCCTCCAGTTTGCAGATTACTGCGTGTCTGTGCGTGTGCGCGTCCCCACACCACTCTCTGTGATGCTGGCGTGACTTCAGTCTCTCTTCAGTCTCTCTTCAGTCTCTCTTCAGTCTCTCCAGCGTCTCTGTGAGGCTGCACCTCTCGCTTCGCTTCGCTTCGCTTCGCTTCGGTTCGGCCAACTTCTCCGCCTCGGTTCGGGAGCGGGCGGCCGGCAGTCCTGCTCCATCCTTGGATGCGGCGGCCGGGCAGGAGATGTCTCCGTCGGGGATCCCACATCCGGACGGAGCCAAAACGAGGCGCAAAAGGCGAGCGGAGCTGGTTCTGATCCAGATCTGCTTGTTCGGAGGATTCCTGGTGGCGGCGAAGAGCTTCTCGTACCTGAAGGAAGATCCAGGTGAGCGGAGCCAGATTATCACACCGTGTTCTTCATCTGTTCTGATTAAACCAACACAAACTTGAAGAATCTGCAAATCAGAACCTGAACAAATGAATGAACTATGACGTGTTTCTCCTCCTAGTTAGGATTTGAGATATATTTATACAAATAGCACTTTACAATAAAGCTGGCTTTGAAGATGCCCAATTAATCAATAATTAATCAATAATAAATCAATAATAAATCAATAATATCATTTGCATTGAAAAAGGAACAAAACCGAGTCAAATCTTGTCTCCTTCATGTTTTATCTTGAGCTGTTATATTAAAAACTACCATCACTGCAAATTAAGCATTTGTAAGGCAATTTATACAATATTGTACCACATCGGTTTATTATAGGACTGTAGTGTCTATAAACGTTAATGAATGTTCAGTCTGAGCCTTTATCATAAATCTCTCTGTTGGTGTGTATGAATGTTTCTGGGACATTAAGACACAATGTCATGTTTTAGTGGTAGTCCTAGTTTTAGATACCTGAAATAGTTCTGGTCCATTATGCCAAACATGCCAGCGCCTTCTTTTATGGAACTGTAATTTCATTCGTGCTCATGAAGCCCTCATGAGATGTGAATGACAGTAAATGGAGTCCCACAAAAAATCATGTGCTGAGCTGAAGGCTAGTCTTAAAGCAGCCTGAGGTTCCTGAACGCCTCACAGGGCTGTGACAGGCTGGTTACCTGGAGTGATGCAAAAATTCATGCAAAAAAAGTAGCCGCAGACAGATATTGAGCCTCCAAGGACCCACTTTTCTGCTATAATAATGTTTTTGTCCTTCTCATGTAATGTTCAAAGTTTGAAACTGAAACCATTTGCAGAGAATGTTGCCCATTCCTACGTGTGGAGAGCAAGGTTGTTTTAATTTAGTGGTCTGAATCCTGTGAAACATTGTAGATGTTTTACCTGTGGTGGTCCATTATTTAAAAACGGCGACGGAAGAGTGTTTCAACTGTAGAGGAATGACACTCCCTGGTAAGCTGTCTTGGTTCTGGTAAGAATGATCCCCTGGATGGTTTAACCCTTCAGCTGGAGTTTATACATGTTTTGTGGACTTGAAGATGGCATCCGACCGCGTCAGGAGGAGCCAGTTTAGGTGGGATTATGTTTCTAGGTTGGTCTAGGAATCCTTTGGGATTCTCCTGGAGTCGCTGGCTGGATAAATGAATGATTGCTTTACATGCAGAGCTGTGATAAACCCCAGGGCACACAAACACCCATACTCCACCTTCACTGGTTCCTGTAAACGGGGTATAAATATTAGTATTGTACCGACATGTTAACATCTCTATTATCCCCAATTGTTCCTTCAAAACTACACACTTGACAGTCAGGTCAGCGGCGCTGATCTTAGACAGGACTGCAGATATGCATCATCAGGGAGTCCAGACTTGGTTCATAGTTTGTGCAGTGAGGCTATGTTTTAGAAAGCTTAGCTCTCATTGGTTTTTGATACAATGCAAACAACTACAGTTCTGACCAAAATACACATGTAGCTTCTGTTTAGTGTAGTCATATCATCAGCACTAAATGGTGGAGTTCTACTGACTTGACTGTTTCCGTCTTATCGGCAAACTGATTACCGTAACAGTAAGAAAAAAAGTGAAATCATCGTCTTCTTCTGTTACCTCCAACAGAAAACACACGGCCGGAGCAGAATGCTTCTGGATGTCTAGCAAGGCGGCTTAATGTTGCCACCAATGCAGAGCTTGCTCTACATCTACCTGCACCTTAGGGCTCCAAAGAAACCGTTTCTGTCCAAAGCAAACTTTAAAAACAAACTGAAATTCACCAGGAAGGATAAGGATAGGCTGGAAGTTTGGTGTAAAGTTCAATCCTAGAATTCTGAATGTTTGGGAACATCTAGAGAGGAATTTGGTAAGATTGCTGTGTTACCCTACAGGGGCGAAATTTTTGAGGTGAAAATGTGGAAAGTTTTACCTCAAAACATTAAATTTTAGGATCTTTGGTCATGAAACTGAGATCAGAAACACTGATTCAGATTTTTCCCAAAGAGACCTGTGTTGCAAGTTTGTTTATAGAAGAGGTGGCAATGTTAGACTCCAAGATAGAGTATTTAATTACAGAATCCTCTTAATTCAAACATCCTTTTACTTTAGGAAATTAGTTTGGATGAAATTAATAAAAATCAGAGGAAAATATAGATTTTTCAGGACTTCAATCTTCTGATCCCAAATAGGAGCAGATCTGATAAACTCCAAGCACCAAGATCACGACAATGATTCACCATGAGTCAGGATTTAGTCCAGGAGTTGATATTCAGCAGGGCAAAGAATCAAAGCTGTAGTTATGAAGAAAGATCAGCGCTGGTAATGTAGACTCCTGTCTTAGATTCATTGGATTTGCTGAAAGATGCTTTTGAAATGTGAGAAAATCTCCTTCAGTGTGACGGAGAAACACAAAAACATCACAAAGTCTTCCGGGAATTTCTGCCTGACTTGCTAACATTGGGAAGGCCGCATTTCCAACACACCGGATGTGCTTTGTTAACTAGCTTGTAGGAATATGAGTTTAATATTTATTATGCACATCATGAAGTCATGAGGGAGCGGAGCACTCACAGCCTTTCTCGGCGAGGTACTTTAATCATTCCCACTCCTCTTCATTGCTTTGTGCAGAAGGTCGGAAAAGATGAGAGGAGGGAGGAGCAGTTGAGCTGTGGCACGCAACCCTCGCTGCCTCCGCCGTGTTTGCTGTGGTCGAGGTAAGGATAGGTGAGGAGTTCAGGCATCCCTCGAGGTGTGTTGAAAAAGTTCATAATTCCATCCGAGTCCCTCTTTTGGGTTCGGCTTGTCGTTTGCAGGGTGGGGAAAAAAGGGACGGCGCGCTCCTGCCGAGCTCCTCGAAGGATGAAACGAATTCTGCGGGGCTGATGTTTTTCTGGAAGAATGTGCAGATGTAGCCACAGTGGGAGCCCCACTTTGCGGGCTGTATTGTTGCTCCGCTCCCCTCCCAGGAGGATTTTGTTTTGGAAAGTCATGAAATTCCCCTTTTTAGAGAGCGAATTAGCAGGTCAGATAAACCTGAAGGGTAGCAGCAATTTACTCCCCAAAATGATACATACTGTGCATCCCATCAATAGCCTCAATCAAATCCACCAATCAATACTTTATTTATCCCAAAGGAAAATTTAAAGTTGTTGAGGAGTTGTTGTCGATGGTGCTGGCTGTGGGCAGGAAAGATCTTATGTAGAGGTCTGTTTTACAACTAAGCTGAAGAAACCTCTGACTGAAGAGACTCTGTTTTCCAGTAACAGTCTCATTAAGAGGATGTTCAGGGTTGTCTAGGATTTTATTGATTTTATGTAAAATCCTTCTTTCCATCATCAACTCCAGGGATTCCACATGTGTCCCCAGAACAGACCCAGCCTTCTTTATCAGGTTGTTGAGCCTTTTTAGGTCCCTTGCTCTGAAGCTGCTGCCCCAACAGATTATGGCAGAGGAGAGGAGACTCTCAACAGCAGATCTGCAACATCTGGCTGCAAACCTTAAAGGATTTTAGCTTCCTCAATAAAGTAGAGTCTGCTCTATCTCTTCTTGTAGACGCTTCACAGTTGCGTCTCCAGTCCAGTCTGTTGTCCAGATAAACACCGAGCTATTTGTATTCCTCAACCATCTCTACTTCTTCTTCTACCGTGATGGAAATAGGCGTTGATCTTAACCTGTTTCTGCTGAACTCTACTATCATCACTTTTGTTTTGTTCAGATTCAAGATCAGAGGAAATCAAGGCAATCATCGTTTTTAGTTTTTTTTTGTTATTGTTGCTGAATTTGTTTTATATGAAAAGTTCTGAGTGATAACGACAGAAAAAGCCGCCAAACCTCCAAAAAAGCGTGTGGAAGCCTGAAGAACGCCTGACCACATCGTCCGGTTGCTTGGGAGCAAGATATAGTGCTGTGGAAAAGCTTTAGCTTTTATTGTCAAACAAAAAAATTGTTTATTGTTGAAGAAGAATGACACAAGTACATTTTTAAGTGATTTTTTAAAAAGTGATACATTAAACAAGAACACAACTAAGCGTCGAGCTTGCTGTACTAAACTAAGTCTTGATTTTTTTTTAGTTTAGGGGGGGATTTATTTTTGTAATTAATTACTTAATTTTTTAAATTATCAACAAGATTTGTTTTATTAATTGTATCAAAAATGTTAAACTTGTATTTTACATAGATTCATCACGCTTTGAGAAATCATTTTCAATATTTTTATTTTGAGACTTGGATGGCGCTCAGTTGCATCAGTTCCTGCAGATGGAACAGAAGGTCAGTGACCGCACATGAGATAAATTAGTCCACACTGATTTATTGGTTGTATGGCCATGGTCTTCCTCCTCATAATACCTCATTACAGAGAGGTAGGAATCAGACCAGTTGCCTTAATTGTAAGCTTATGTGAGACATTTTTGATGTTGCCTCAGGTTTAAGTGGCTCGACCCAATGGCTGCAAACTTTGTTGCCCAAGTTCACTTCAGGAATCTCACCTCACTTCTTGAATGAACTTAAATTCAAAAAACTTTTCTCTTCACTGAATTTTTCATTATCGTTCTTGGCTTTCTTGAAAAGTCGAGTCAGTGGCTATTTACTGGTACACTACAAAGTTTTCACTATGATTGTGTAACCCTAAACATATTTCTCTTTAAAATACATGTACATTTTATTATTATAAGTAAACAAACAAATAATAAAAAATAAAAAAAAACAGAACAATGGAACCCAAAAACTAGCTGCTACTAGATCGCTCCTGGAGCATCCTTGGGAAACTACGAAATAGCAATGAATCATACCTGTGGAGATATAATTAGCAGAAATCAGAGGAAAGACAGCAATATATGCGGCACATAACACATAAATAAATATGAGGCAAACTTGGTGCTATTAATAAACAGATCGGCACAGTTAAAGTGTTGGTATGACATGAATTATGCTCAGCCATGGGTACAAAGGGCCACTGCCACCCCCCTCCCAGAGCCCAGAGCGAGCAGAGGATCCACAAGGTGCAGGACACTGGGGCCATACAAGAGCACAGAGATCAGACAGCTCACCGCAGGGACACCACGCACCCGCTCAGAGGGCCGCAGTTGGGGCCCGGGGTAGAACCCCCCACGGCCGCGGAGTAGAGTCCCCAGCCGCCCAGGCACGGGCCAGGGCCCAAACGCCCGAGCACCCCCAGTAGAGAGCCCGCCCGACACCCGAGAGAGATAGGCGACCCCAGACAGCCAGCCGGGGCTGATCTTTACATGCCTCCGTGCCCCCATTACTCCACCCCAGGGCCCAGTCCGTCCGCAGGTGAGTGCAGCAGCAAGCAGTGAGGAAGGGTGAGGAGGGGGCAGGGCACAACCCCCCCCCACACACACACACACACACACAA
>JAVLVB010000913.1:1292605-1305819 GCA_032876305.1 Orestias chungarensis
CCCCCACACACACACACACACACACACACACTCCCCGGATAGCACCCAGGAAAAAGGAGCGCAGAAAGACCCTTCCCCTCCCCCCTCTGGCCCAAAATGTTGATGACTAGGATGTCATTAAAAATGGTAGGGAAGGGGAAGTGGAGGGAAGCATGCCGCAGTTTGAAGATAGTGGAGCTCCCCTTAGGGGGGGGTTTGACCATTTGACTTGACCAGGGCAGATTCTGCCTCTCGCCTATTGACTGCTAGAGATACACGCCAACCTGGGAACCCTGCAGGGATGAACGGATATAAACTATGGTTGGACGTTTTAGGTTTATGCAGGACAGCAGTGGGAACCATTTCTCTTCGTTATATTCCGTATTTGATAGTAACTTTTGAATTTGGCCTCAAGGACGGTGTTCTCAATATCTAATGGGAGTTTACCACAAAGGTTCTTGCAATGTTGTTGATCTTGAACAACCTTCGCCGTAGACTTTCTTGTAATCAATCCAGGCTATGCGCAGGTTAGTTTGTCTGGCTTTGTAGTCGTTTTTTATTTTTTTTTATCTATGCCTCTCTCTGCCGTTGATTTTGCAGCAATATCTACTCTTATACAAGAGATTAACAACAGCTAACAGTTAATCCCTCTTTGAAAACAAACAGTTGTGGACACTGATTGCATATGGCCATGATTATTGTGATAAAAGTGGAGAGGAACGACTCTGGTTTACTAAGAAGAAGTTTGGAATTGAAAAAAGAACTTGGCTCAGCATGAGAAGCCATAATATTGCTGGTCTAGGAGTACTTTCTATGTTAAAGACAAAGTTCACAGACGGGCTTCTATATGTTGCATTAAGTTGATGTGTTGCCACTTCAGCCATATTGGATGCTGTTGACACGTCTGCATAGTGAGTCACCCTGTGAGTACTGGTGTGTTTCTCATTAATGGCTAAAAATATTGAACGTCCAGGACAGTATGACAGTAGAGCTGAACAATGTATCACGATCTCAGTCAAAACTATTTTTGGATCGTCAAAGCTGAGTTTTTTTCTCTGTGCTCCAATAATTTTGTCAATAATTATAATAATAATAATTTCGTCAATCGTTTCACATATATGCCCAACGCCGGTGTAGACATGGCTGAAGCGGGAGCAGAGGCGGAGCATTTGAAATCTGTCGCCAGTAGTTTTCACATTCTTACATTATCTTAATTGAATTCATTGAAACTAAAGGAAATAAATCGCGATTGAAATCGAAACTGCAATCTCTGCCAGAAAAATCGCAGTTTTAATTTCTTCTTAAAGTCGTTCAGCCCTCTATGACAGCTTTTAAAAGGGACTGAGTCGCCAGGAAAGCAGGTCCAATAAGGAAAACCACACATCTCTTTCATCAGTGAAACTCTACAGCACTTCATGGTTGATTCCCAAGGCGTTTCCAGGTCAGAGTGGAGAAACTGTAAGTCCAGAGAGTTTTCGATGGACCTCCCGGCAGGAGGTGCTCAGAAAATATCAGACGAGGAGCCATTCTGCTCAGGCTCCCAAATCTCCCCATTCCTCCCTGAATGGCATTAATGATGAGAAGAAGCCGGTGTACCCCAAGTTCTTCCAACTTTTCTCTGAGGAAGAGTGTTGTCATCCCGATGTAAAAGCAAATTTTATCCAGTGTGGTTATGATCTATACCTTATGAACTTAAATTGCTGCATTACTGCATTTACATCCTGCTTGACCAACATCTCCTGCTCTCTCTTGGAAAATGCAAAGTAACATTAACTGTCAAAATCATGAAATTATGTGACGTGATTTTAATTTTTTTGTTAACCCCCCCCCCCCTTTTTCGTCCTCCTCTCCAGAGTCTAAAGTCTCGATTGAGGCCCAGCAGAGACGTGTAGGACGGAGGCTGCTCCAGCAAGAGACGTCCAACAGCAGCCTGGAGGAAGTGGACATTGATGAAGAACCTAAGAACTGCACAGCTCCAGGTAAGGCGGGTTGAAAGAAAGAGGACACCGAACGTGTTCTCTTCTTTCCTTTGCTCCAGAATAGAAATAAGAGGCTAAAATAAGAACACCAAAAATGGGAAACAAGTCGTCCTCTACCCTTCTTCTGTCCCCCTAATGTGGAGTAACCTAGTTTGCACGGTCATATGATCTCCCGATACTGCAGCAGTCGTGACGCTCCTGCTGCTTCTGTCATTTTTTGTTTTATTCTCACCTTCCGACTCCCCTCATCTCATCCTCGTTTCTCCTTTGTGTTCAAACACTGATCTTGGCTCGACCGTGCCGTCCAAACGTATCTAAACGTTGAACTTTTAGGCTTTTTTTTAGAGCATCTTTGTTGGCTGGACATACATTGGTTGCATTGTTGCAATAGTTTTTTACTACAAAATATTAAAAAGTAGTTTGTGTGAATTCAAAATAAATAATTTTACAAAAACCTCCAGCTGTATTTTTCAAGGGAAGGATGGAAAGTGTTCTCATTGATCTGATTGGCTGCCCATAAAGGTCTACATCCTGGCTCCATGTTCAGATGATGGACTGAACCGAAATCTGGGAGACGTTGTAAACATGGGATGTTGCTTCAGAACCAAAAGCCTCCTCTAAAGTCTTAAACCTTCTCCCCTCACCTGTCTGCTGGGTTCCTATGTCTGCATGATGCTGTTATGTTTCCTAAAGGCCAGAATGAGAACATTTGTATTTATACTCAGTTGAAGTTCCACACAGGGGGCTTTGGTTGCTAATTAAGTTGCTTTTGAAGGAAACTGACGGACATTATTTCTCTTTTTTGAGAAATAAGCCTGTAAATGTTGGATTAGCGGTTCGAACCGCTGCTTTGTACCTCTCAGCCGTTAGGAATGTGTAGGAATGTAGGAATATTTAAATGAAGCATAACTGGTCACCTCTCAGATGGAGTGGCAGTTCTCCCAGGAATTTGTGATGCAGAATCATTAAACCCCCGTCTGACTTTCCCAAGGTTACCTGCCTCCAATTATAAACGCAGCAGGGGTCAAAGTTCACCTTGCTGATGACGCAGGACCTGCTCTATTCCTCCTCTCGCTGCTAAATATATAGCGTCCCAAACCCGTCCAGTGTCATTTCTGCTCAATAACCTCCAGTTCCTGAAAGTTTCCTCTCGAGACGCAACTGTTAACCTTCACATGATAGTTGTGGGAAATGAGTTATTAAAACCATAAAATTAAAGATAAGTAAAGCACTCAATAAAAGTCTTCAAGGTTACAAAAAACAAACAAGTATACCAGCTTTCTACTTCAAGGTTTCATATAAAGGGACATAAAGTTTATCTGGTTCTAAAATGTCCTAATTTTAAGCTCAGAAACAAACAATCGATCCCACATTTAATTAAATGTTGTATTTTTCTACACAGTCCCAATAAAAGCATCTCAATCCGATTGAAGACTTGACTTTGACTGAATCATCTTTTGTTTTTTGTTCATTTTGTTTTATATTTGAATAACTCTCCCGGATAGATCAGTATTAGAATTGAACAGGTTTTTTTTAATGACGTCTTCCAGTTAAACTTTTTCCTCAGAACGATGCACATAAAAAGCGTTTCCTCTGAGATGACGTAGAACACGTCTACTCTCCATCGTTGATCACTGCACTTCACCTTGGATTTATTCCATACTAATAACAGATTTTCTCATCGTAAATCCCCTATACAGCATGCTTCATATTTATTATACATTTCCTGAGGGCCCCGGCTGACGAGGAGGAATTCCAAAGTGAACTTTTTGGCTACGGCTGTCTGTTGGCTAAAACTGGAAACGTACTGATCGAGAGCTGAAAACAGAAAGGGAAGGAAGAGTTGCTCGTTTACCGACTTTCTCCTCTTTTCCGTCGTCATGAACCCTGACAGAATATGTATGGGCTTCTGCTTTGTCCTAATAGACGATTTTGGTACTGATCAGCCCTAATATGCCTGAAAAGCTTAACGAGTGAGCCAGCCTGTCCTTCCTATCCACAGCAGCTCTGACCTGTACCTGCTAACACACTGCAGAGTTTGGCACAGAAACATATCGCATCACTGGTGTTCTCATCACATTTAAAGGCTCATTGGTTGATGCAACCTGTGCTTGAGGAGCTCTCTGTTCCCTTACATGTGACTGAACTCCCCAGGGGAGTTCTCCTGCAGGCTGTCCTCCGTTATTAAAACTGAGCGAGCTGCAGTGACTTAATCGGGGCTTCCCTGTGAGGAATGCGGCTTGTGTTTGTGCGCCCGTGTGTATTTTGGCTGAAAGTTTTGGAGCAGCATTGATTAATGCGAGCGAGCTGCCAGGCGCCGTTTCTGCAGCGAGTCACTGAGTGCGTCGGTGTGCTCGCCTTCACTTCACGTGGGAATCCTCCAGGCTCATCCTCGTGCGTCTGGAGCGACCTTGTGGTTGATAAATTAATCAGATCCTAAAAGAAAGAAGGGGGTCTCACCGCCGCCCGTCACTAATCAAATATTTAATGAGCCCAGGGAGCGCGCTGCACTGACATCACTGGCTCTGAGTGCTGTTGCAGCTTTCCAAAGTTGACAGACGATGGAGAGGTTCTTTCATAACTGCCTAACGCGCAGATTGGGAAAGTCACCCTGTATTGTTGTTGCAGGATCAGGAGCTCTATGCTCAGGGGAACTGGACCAATCCATCACAGCAATTAGCCGAGCAGAGTCAGAATTTTGCCTCTAAATCAGCTCCTGCTGGTTCTGGGCTTGTTTAACACTCCTTAGTTGCTGGACTACATTAATCCAGCATGATGTTTTCTTTGACTCTCACTGCTCCTTCCCTGAGCTTTTCCCTTGAGATGTTTGCAGCGATGACAAAATACTTTGCTTTTGACTTCCTTAGTTGTTGTTTTTTTATTGCTCAACAATTCTATTGAATAACCTTCAAAGGACAGGTTTTAAAGATTTCATTTGCAAACATGTCAAGTAGAGTCAGTAACCTGATTTTCACCTTCACTGGCTCTCTACTGGAAACACCATAATCAAACCATTGAACATACCTGGACCCCTAACATCAACACTCTTCAGTGTGGATGCTGTTACTCTAGGAAGAAGATGATGTTATCCGGTTTCAGCTTCAATGAGGTTCTCAAAAAAATGCCGTCCGAGGAAATAAAAGATTTTCTAGAGACAACATTCTGAAAAAGTAAAGGATAATTCAGATCGTAAGAAGAACAAGTCGAGCCAAAAACCGCAAGGATAAAAAGATGTTCTGTTTAGAAATGAAGGAAGCGTTTAACTGGCATAGCAGGATTATCTCAATAAAATTATAAACTTTTCGCCATGTTACAAGATATTTCAGAATCTAGAAATCAAATAACAAGATGTACATCAATAAAACCAAAATATGATCTTGTTTAAACAGCTGCAAAACGGAAACACTGGAGAAATGTTTGTGTGCCTAGAAAAAACAACGGAGTCAGACGGAGGTCTTTATGTCTTTTTAAGAAGTCATAATTTCTAGTAGGAACGCATTTTTATATTTTATATATACATTTAAATGTTTACTTGTAAGGTTTTCCTCCCATTTGTGGTAATCCATCTAGTTTTATCTTGTAAATATTTTGAGGTGAGAGAAACTGAAAAGCTTATACTTGACTCAGTACAAATTATATCAAAACCCAATAAACTAAAATGTGTCCAGTAGATCAGCAGAAAGAGGAAACATCCATACTTTTAACAGAACTGTACGAATGTACTGCTTAGGCCATAATAATGTGGGATTATTGTTACTTTCTCAAAGCTCAAAGTCTCTCCTCACAGCTAAAGTTCTCTCCTAACTCATGGTTTCTTATCAAAGCACATGATTCATCACGACTCACAACCTGCGCGTGAAAGTATCTCACTTATCACTGAACCGCGTTTAAATCACCTCTCTGCTTCATCTCATCTGAGCGTCGCAGTCACTTTGAACGGAGATGAGTCACACGGAGGTGTGCTGTGTCCACATCTTCACCAGACCAATGCTGAGCGGCACCGGAGGAGGCTGCGTTGCCATGGGATACCAGTGACTCACCGCCGCTACACCGAGAGGCCGGGGTTGAGCCCGGACTCAGACACGTGAGCTCTGCTGCACTGGCAGATCCAGCTGCTGCGCTGAGAAATGCGGAAGCGGTTACCACAGAAACAGCTTCCAACAAAACACGCTACCCTTTACAAGTTCATCCCCTGAGGAGCATTTTGGTTGTGGATAAATCCTCATGTTCGGCATCACTGTGGACGTTGACGTCAACATCTGCGGGGGGGATCCCTGGGATTATTACGACATGCTGGTTCAAGAAGCCACCGATGAATAAAATAAATCACTATTTCATTCAAGGTGCTGGTCAACACACACAATGACTGAATAATTCACCAGCTACAAGGCTGTTAGATATAACTGACACGATGTCAGTTCTCAATCAATCCAGGCGGGGTTAATCAGGCACTGACCAATCGGCGGTCGCAAATTTGAGGTAAACGGCCCTCATTTGAGGAATCCTGGGTTTGACATTAAACAAGCTACGGTTATTTGGGTTTTTTGGGGAAAATCAGGCAGGAAAAAAAAGGCATTACATATTAAAATCCCTAATGGAGTCTAAATGAAATCTAAACAATGGATCAATGAACCTGATGAACCGCTGAATCTGACAGTGACGACCACATGTTGGTTTTACGAAGGTAGTCTCCTGTTTTCGCCACAATAGGCTAATTTTGTATAAAAAAAAGTAATAATCAGTTTATTTATATAGTGCCAATTTGATGTCGTCTCGAGCAACTTTAGAAGAAAATCTATTAAACTCATAGATACATGATTACAAATCAGATTGAAAAAGTTTCCAATCTAAGGAACCCCAGCAGATTGATGGAGTCATTGACTTGCAGCATTCACTCCTCTGGAATCAGCAGACAGAAACAATGGCTTGTGTTGTCGTTGACTTTACAGCCATCCCTCATACTGAGCATGCATGTAGCGACAGTAGAGAGGAAAAACTCCCCTTTAACAGGAAGAAACCTCCAGCAGAACCAGGCTCAGTACAAGCAGCCATCTGCCACGACCGACTGGGGGTTTGAAGAGACAGAAAGCTAAAATAGGAAACGGAATAAAAGAGTTTATAGCAGGAGTTGTAGAACGTCACTGGAAGCATCTCAGCCCATGTTCTCCTCCAAGAAGCTGTCTCAGCTAACAGAACGCCAGACCAGGTGTGGCTACTATGGAGAGAAGAACACTAAGAGAAAACAAAAGGTTAACAAGGTTGAAATAATGGTAACTAAGTAGATTGGACAAAGGAAGAAAATAGCAGTGGTCAGATTGTCCTCCAGCAATCTAAGCCTATAGCAGCATAACTATAGAAAAACTTAAATAACTTAACCCTGTAGAGTGAGACATGAAGAAGGTAGAGCAAAGGAGAACCGTCTGTCTAGACTGAGTTCTTCCCCCAACCGGATTAGGCTGTCTTCTCTACCTCTTCCTAACTATAAACTTTATCATATAATATAAAATAGATAATCTATGTAAAATAAAATCCAGTTCATTTTGTTTCTCTTTGCTGCTCGGCTCCTTTAAACTGCAGTAGGCCTACAGGGAGAGGCCGATAAATTGATTTTATCACAGATTATCTGTAATCTCTGATGTCATGACGTAGTCACAGTTTAAACAAATATTTAAATGTTTTTTTATAAAACCTCCCTCCTACAGCTTCAGTCACAAATGAATGCACAAAGCTAGTTGTGCTAGTTTTTCTTACATATGTTGATCAAAATCTCGTTCAGATTCTGACAAGCTCGTTTTATACGATTAAGTAAGTAATCAAACTTAAATGTGAGTCTAGAACGCTTACATCAGCTTCTTTTGCTCCACCAACATGACAAAGAGTTTAACTTTTATGTCATTTCTCCATAGTTTTCTGGAAAATAAAACCAATCACAGACGGTGATGTTCAACTCACCGTAAAATTCCCCTGCCTGTCCGATTTTCCTTATTAATGTTAAGGCAAAAATGGTTTTCCAAATATCTCAGCTTTGAGTTTCAGCACATTCCCTATTAGAGCCGTGTGGTCGAAGGGTAACTCTAGTTACACTCTAGCATTGGTTCATTATTGTGGACGATGCATATCAAAATCCTGGGTGCTTCAGGAAGAAGACATCTGTAATATCTAGCAGTGAATAAGGAGTTGCCATGCCTACCTCATGCCGAGACTAACCTCGTCGCTCTCACATTAAGCTGCACATTCTTTAGGGAGAAGCACTCAAAGGTATCTGAAAAAGGAATCATCCTCACCCCATCTGTGAACATCCAGCTCCGGGATTCTGGCAGAATAACGCTCCCAGCTGCAGACGAGTGCCAGTTGAATAAGGGGGCGGTCCAATGTTAAAAGTCCAACTTTTATGCTGAGCATGATTTTTATATTTGGTTTTAGTGATAAAGAAGAGTTAGGAGACCGTGTTGGGTTAATTCAGGGTTTTGCTACCACAACAGTTGCACCACTACAGAAATCAGCTTACAGTAATGAAGTGAAGAAACAGGCCTAATATATCTTTTTCTGCATGATTCCTCCTGCCTGTGCTCATCAGACAAAATTGCTGCTCACCTGCATCATTGTCCTGCTGCTAATATGCCGATTAAAACAAAGATGGCAGCTCCTCCAGATCCATAAATGAGTTTACCTGGTCACAGTTCAACATCTCCACAGATGTTTTCTTTGTTTTAATTGCTTCTAGAGATAGTGGTAATAAGACTAAATACAGGTAACTGATTTAATTGACGTAAATTTAAACATGATGGGAGCAAACCAGAGCAGGAGATCTATGGCTGGATTTCACTGAGACGAGCTCAAAGCGATAATTGCTTCTGCCGCAGCTGTGCATTCATAAAAAAAGAGTCCGTGCACGTGAGGACTGAGTTTGCAGAGCGCTGATCTGTCACGCAGCCAAAGGGAGCTGCATCCATTTAACCAAAGCGTGCACATGCACATGTCAGCGCATGTGTGCAAGCTGCATGTACGCCCTGAGCTGCAGACCAAAGGATAGAGCGGGGGATAAAAAGCAGGAGTCCTTAAATGTCACAAATTACTCAGCATGGTAACTATGTTGCCGTGTCAGCCTGCATCATCATCACGCCCCCAGCAACCCCCACCCACCCTCCACTGAGCATGTGCACAGCAGGCCGTCAGCCGTCCCTGTGTGCTTAGAATATGCACAGGATCTGCACCAGGGTGAACTTGTAACAAGCCCTTCAGTCGTGGGGAAATACGGCTTTAATGGTAGCTTTGTGTGTCCGCGTGTCATGGCCGGTCCCTGTTGTTCCTCTTCAGCGTTGGCGAAGGGTCGGCGCCGTCGTGGGCTGAACTTCACCAGACGAACTAGACGTCAGCTCACCTGCTCAGGTCCAACTCAGCTCTGCAGTTTTATCCACGCAAAAGGATGCAGAACAAAAAGTTCAGCGGCTGTTGGAGTATTCTATGTTTCATCGTTGTGTTATATAAGAGGACAGTTTCCCTTTCATCATAAAAACAAGAGAGCAGATAACAGGTTCCCCTGATGAACTCCCTCATGATGTTTAGAGAAAAATGTGTGTTTCCAGCACCTGCGTGATGCTTCAGCACCCAGCCGTAGGAAAAGTCCACATTAGTCCTGCTCTCCTCTTTTCCTCTTTTTGTTTTCTGTCCTCCACGCTTCGCTGAAGTTATTCTCCTCGGATACAAACAAGCGTTCTTGCCAGCTGTGGCATATTTGTATGCATCATTTAGATGCGTGTGTTTTAGATGCAGATCCTCCAAAAGGACAACGAGTTGAAGGATCAAATGGGGATGAATCGGACCAGAACCGGACTTCTGCCGCACTAAAACATCTCGGTCAAAGAAAATTTCAATTGGGTGTATTCACAGCTCCAGTTTCCATCATCCAGAACAATTAAATAACATTTTAGATTTGTTAAATAAGCTCAGCGATACCATTTAGCCGGATAAAGCAGCTCCCTGTCTACCTGTTGACGAGTAAATGTTTGTCTGGGTTCAGAGAATTTTCACTGAATTGCATCCAAACATCCAGACTTTCACGATCTCTCAGTCTGAGGAGATTCTCGGATATTTCCAGACCTCTGATGACGTTCAGTCGACCTTCATCTATTTACCGATTCCTCTTTGGAATTACATTCAACATGATTTACAATATAATATCGCTATTGTGCATTTTATTCAAAATATTGAAGTAAAAATGTAGCTTGGGGAAACTGAAATATCTGGACAGGATGTTGCTCGATGCTAGTTCAGTAAAGCAGCCAATCCAGGAGCACGTGTTCATTTTTCATGACACATGATTGGTTAAATCCTTCCAGACTGTCGATGTTGTTGCTGAAACAGTTTCCACTGTTACTTTTTTTGAGGAATAAAACATTTTCATCAGTTTCATTTTTGTATTTGATGAGCAGAATTAGTGCATCTTTGTCCTTTAGATTCGTAGTGTAATTAACAATATAATAAATCTTGATTAATTTTGATTACGTGTTTATCTTAATTGAAGTGTTGATCCTAAATAAATGTTTATCTTCAGAAAACACGAATATCCTAACAGCTCATTTCTGATTGATTCTTGGTAGATTAGGGGACTCATTTGTTTATGAATATTAATTATGTTTAATCAGGATCTCTGTGATCTTTTCATTTATTTTAAATTCTTATATCCTTTGGGGAACACACAGTCCCACACACGCGTACACAGAAACGCCACCGTCCTCAATCCTGTTGTACGTTCCCAAATCCATGGCAACAATCATAAAGCATTACGTCATAAGTTGCAGTGGAGTTGTGCAGGATTTAACTTTTTTTTCACTCTCGATCCTTGACATGCATTTAAAAGTGTCCCTCCCCCTGCTTGCAGCCGGCGTTACGTAAGAATCCCGATTGCTGAGGCACGAGTAACAAACACTGTGAGGGCAGATTTTGTTTCCTTACAGCTCCTCGTCTTTCAATGTTTCCACACCAAGATTTTCTATTCTTTAAACAGTTTTTTCCCCTCTATGGAACATTTTCTTGTTTTCTTGAATCAGTCTGACATCATTCTTGGAAATAACTCGCTTTCTCTTTAAACTAAGTAAAGCCTGAAAGACGGAGATAAACAGTGACATACAAGTAGTTTTGACTGGTGTGAAAATTTGAGAATAATATTTAATAAAAATATGAAATAACACGGTTTTAAACAATTGAAAATGTAACTATAATAATGGAGGAAATTCAAAAAGAATAAAGAATAAAGTCCAATAAAAGGGAATAGAAACATTTTTTTTAAGAATAAATGACTCATCCATCAGATGAATAGATGAATGTGAAGCATTCATTCTCAGTTTCATCAAGTTCTACTGATAATTTCTATCTAAAGCATACATGGTTGAATCAGATCATCTGCTAAAAGTTAAGATGACGCTACAGGCGCTATAACCAGGGTTTATCTAATCCACTTGGAGAGGAGCATTAAGCCCCTGGTTGCAGAAACCAATCACAGGCTGCTTAACTTTCACACGTCCATGACAGGAAGTTTAACTATGGTTCAAAGTACTTCCTTTTTTATTCCTCCTTATTATTTAATTTGTTGAAGCTGTAAATTCTCTTGGGATAATAGAGAGAAGAATACAACAGACCCAGCATCCACAGGCCTCATCATCTGGGGCCAAATGTTTTGGTATCATTGGAGCATTTTAGCCTCCTATAGCATCTCCTCCGAATTGCTCCCCGCAGTTTCCTGACATGGCGTCCTCAGTGCGAGACACGGCCAGTGGAAAAACGAATCTTTCGCATAATGTTTCTGTCCAGCTCTCTGTTGTAGGTGCAGCAAATTTGTGAAGTCGAATAGGTGCGAGGTAAACGGACAGGAGGTGATTCTGCCTCCTGATTCGGAGCGCGTCTCTCAGCGGGGCCGGTGTGGCACCAAATTCTGCGACCCATCATATCCTGCGACCACAGTGGGGGGATAGCGTACATTCCTGTGGATGTACGTGTTGAAGAATTTGGTGTAACACTGGTAAATGAGGCTGGCATGGGAGGATGTTGGCAGTAACGAGCTCCAGAACGACGCAGAAAGTGTTCCCCTGTGAACTGATGCCTGATTGCTGATTCATTCACTGACTGCGGCTGATTGTGCGTCGCGATGGAGGAGCAGGAGAAGCCGCCGGTCTGATTTGCAGGAAGAGAACCAATCTTCCTGCCCCCTGTGTGCATGTGCTTCTGTGCTTCTGGGCGCTCGGTGTCGTTCGCTCCAGCCTGCTGAAGCTTCAGCTGCATCTCAGTGACCTCCACTTACCACTCCTCTAATTACCAAACCGGCATCTCCAGGGAATTTTTGTTTTCCTCATGTGTGAGAACAACCGGACATTACGTTCTGATTGATAAGCACGCGCAGTAAAGGTACATCATCAGCGGAGCCGTAATGTTTAGGTAACATCATTAGTTCTGGAGGGTCCCCACCACCCCTCCCTGGCTTTCCCTCCTCCCTGCATGAATAATTCACAGACATCGTGTATTTCCTCCTGATTCCAAACATCATCCATAATGCAGCACCTCTTGGCCTCGGCTCTGCTTGTTCTACATGGACTGTGTTCGTCCTGGCATGTGTGGCTGCAGGGCCGGATCAAACGCTTTTTTATTTTGGGGCCAGCAGCCTCTCTCAGTCGGCCTGAAGGAAACATTTAGTTTAGTCTCATGTGGCCCAGCTGGTGTTTGTTTAACTACATATGATTATCATAAAATCTGTCCTGTGCAATTTGTTTCATTTCTGTTTAAATGGAGATTTTTATTCGGTTAAGGAACTGATTTCCAATGCAAAGTTTACTGTAGCCAGTGCAGGGTGTGAAGTTTGCAACAGTATTCATACCCTGTAAACATTTTGGATTAGGGCTGCAACTAACGATTACTTTCATAATCCATTAATATGTCAATTATTTTTACGATTAATCGATTAGTCACTATTTATTATTAAATTATTTAGTCTTTACTTTTCAATATAAACTATTAAAAATGAACTTTCATTAAGAAAAAGGAAAATACAAGACAAATGTGCCGTTCACTGCAATTTGTTTAACTTTATTTAAAGGAACAAATGAGCTCAACAGTGTAAAATATTTGTTCGTTTTTAGTCAGAATGCGGTAGAAGTTCATATAGCCAATTGAGTGTTCAGCATATTACCAAACCTCTAAGCCCTTATTATGCTCTACATTTAATTCCATAGTTTATTTTGAATGTTAGTTAGACTTAGTTGGACC
>JAVLVB010000913.1:1305919-1326491 GCA_032876305.1 Orestias chungarensis
GTTTAGAACAGAGTTAGTAAGTGGTAGACATTGCTGGGGGTGAGCGTCTTGTTCCACATGTGTTCCTTTATTGTTGCTCCTGCAACTCTAAATGAATATGAACTGAATTCATTAACAGTATTTAGCGCCTTTATTTTCTTATTAGCTTATTTTACCGCGCTGGTTCTTCCTCTCCTGCTTCAACTCAGACATGTTTTTGATCTCAGATGTTCACTTAAAGAAGACTTTCCTACATTTTCCTGCTCCGCCATCTTGCTCAGGGCAAATGTGTTTATGAGGCATGCGCTAGCAAAACAAGGCTAACGATTGGCTTATTTCTTCTTCTACTGCTCCACTGGTAGATCACAGCGTTAGGTAGCTCATTACTGCCACCTATTGACCGCAGATATAACAGATCGTGTTAAAAATAGACGCTTACGGTAAAACATGATTATAAAACAAATAATTGATGACAAAATTAGTTATCAACTATCTTAATAATACATTTTAATCATTCAAATCAATTAGTTGTTTCAGCTCTATTTTGCACTCTTTGTACAGTGCAAAATAGAGTAGCAAAGACCATTTCCTCAAACGTTCCTTATATAAAAAAAATTTTTATATTATTTTATATTTCTTTATCATTTACTTTGTTTTGAAATGTTGTTTGTTTAGTATAGTGTCAGTAACTACTTTTTGTTCGATTTCTGTGTGCCAGTTTTAAACATCCAAAGACTGAAATTGATATCAGAGCAGATCCTCAGTTGGATTTAGATGTTTACTTTGACTGGACCATTTTCGTCACCCTCATATGCTGATCCTGGACCAGCAGGTCGGCAGAGGCGTCTAGGCTTTCCTTTCCCCAGGTCGCCTCTGAAGGAGTTTATGTAACCACGTAATAAATGAAATCAATCTAATGTTGCTGTAAGGAGACAACGTGCTGCCAAGTTGAACTCGTCAGCGTTGATGCGTACAAACAACTACTGTCCCAGTGGAAATCTGCATCTGATCTCCATCGCATTGGTTGTTCTCACTGGACAAAATGAGCTAATTGGGCTATAACATTTTTCATCGACCGTCTTGTCTTAATGGGATTGTTCAAGTTAATCCGTGACGTCTTGTTTGTTTTCCAGCCTGGTATCCGGGCTGGATGGAGCTCAGCCCGGCTCATAGCAGTAAATATTAAACACAGCCAGCTGTCACCTTGTGACGACTGTGAGCTCTGTGGCTTTTTACAAGCTGCTCTGGGTTGTTTGAGGCTTGTGAAGTCACCAGCGGAACAAACACCATTGGAGGGCTGCAGAGAAAGTCTTGATTATGAAAAGATTTGGGAAGGTTCTCCGCCTATTTTATCTCTTTAGGTTTGTTTCTTACTTCAAATGCTCCAAATAAAAATGTGATGTTCCTTCAAAACCTAGAAAACATTTGAATTAGATTGTAAAATTTCAAGATAATTGAAGAAAGACAAAAATATATGGACACATCCATCCCTAGTGGTGGTTTTAAACTGGGACTGGTCAACAGTTAGGTTTGGTTAGAAAGTCAGTTTCCTATTTAAGCCCATAAAATAGTTAAAGATGAAAAAAAATTCTCTGTCGGATCTTTTTTTTTTCATGGTCAAAGATCTTTATTTTACTTTTTTGTGCTACAGCAAGAAAAAAAACCCTCTTAATCTCATCTTTTATTTAGTTGTTCCTTGCTCTGCTCCCACACAGAGCAACAATATTGTCCTGTGTTCTTCATTGTTTCTGTTGGCTCGGCTTTTAGTCTGTTACTGAGTTCAGAGGGTTCCTCTGCTCCCAGGACCCACCTCTGCCTTATGAGCACGTTCTCTGTTCTGGTTGGCAGATCTGTTCTAACTGCGGGTTCCTGTGTCTTGCAGCTCTGCAGGAGTTTCCAAGCGACTTTTTCACCAACAACGAGAGAACAGAGGGAGCCGTGGCGCTGCATGTGCTCTGTGTAAGTCCAGTTTTACTAATGTTAACAGATAAACGCCTTATCTTGCTGCCCTCTTTAAAACCAAGCTTTTTATTCCCAAATAAATATTTCATAACTGATGATATGTGGTGTAAGCTGGGGAACTTTTTGTTCTTTCTTCTTGTGTCAGAAAGCTTCTCACTGGGATGATTAATTAACTGGACCCAGAAAATATTAGGCATATGCGTTAATGAACAAATGAATGTAAAACATCTAATGGCCCCTTACTTCAGCACCGGCAGCATCTTTCATCATCTGGGGACACAGAGCTCAGCTGGAGCTGTGGTGGTTAAGTGATCTGTTTAACGATAGTTATACTCCAAGGACGAAATAAAACCACAGTTAAAACGGTAGAACAAATTTAACATGGAGCTATTTTGGCTGGGGTAGCTGTAGCTTGGCACGTTTTCTGTGTGGTTCTGCATAGAAAATCCCACAAATTAACTAGAATAAACTAATGAGAATTACTACTTGGTTATCCACTAATATGCATATTTTTATTAAGAGGAAAACAAATCAGAATTAGAAAAAATATTGTATTAAAGTGGCGGTATTATGCAAAATCCAAACACTTTGTTTTTGTTTGACCTCAGTTTGTTTATGAATACAAGTCTATCAATCTTCCCTGATTGCATTTAAAGTAATCCTATTTAGCTCCGCCTCCTCTACCAGTTTCTTCTAAATCTTTATGTAAGCGCTCTTAATTTAATTCTGTTTAAGGCCGTGTAAAATCTTGTGTCAGCCCAGTTTGAAAGTCTTTCTTTTAATTTAAAGCAACACTAAGTAACTTTTCGACCTTCATATAAATATTCATAACTTTTGTGATTATAAGTTCACTTACAGCTGGTTGAATGACGCCTCTGTCGTGGCCCGAGGGCGTCCGTATCGCTTTAACCGGCACTATGCAACTTTTTTTGTTTATTTGTTTTTTCTCTTTTTTTAAATCAGTTTAAGATAATAGTGTAATTTTTGTATGTAAATGTAAAAAAATAAATAAATAAATACATTAATCTATAATTTTGCTTATTTTCTGACTTGAGGGTTTTAACAGTTTTTCCACATTATTTTAGTTTAACCTAAATTGTGATTGTTAAGAAATGTTGTGCCATTCGTCCTTTAACTACAAGTTTCAGTCTTGATTTTGGTTTTAACCACTAAACAGTGGTATGTTTTTCCTACCTGACAGAATAAACTGGTGACTGGAAGTGTAGCAGATAAGAGGCTGTCAACCTCTGTACTTTAAAATACACTAGATATGGTCACATCTGAGTCTGATAGACGCACAACTTTCTGCTTACCCGTCTCTTAAATCACATCTCTGAACTTTTCCATATTATTACGATAAAAAAGTCATGGGTCAGTTTAGTTTCTGATTCCCATGAATGCAAAAATATAACAACAATTATCAGTTTCTTGCAAAGCAACTTGGAGGAGGGTGGCAGGAACCCTGCCACACAAAACAACTACAAATGTTCTGACTGCTTTACGGTATACATCACTTCCCCGTTTCTTATCTCCAACTTCATCATCTGACATTGTTTCACCACAATTAGATTCATCACCTCATCACTATTCATCCTTCACACAGACACTGGAAACAGAAATGTACTTCAATCCAACTGATTAGGATTTTACCACGCTATGCGCTGGTACTCATGGGAAATGCAGTCTTCATTCAGGCAAATCACAGTCACTTTTGTCCACACTGGGTGCCAAAATTCCCCAAAACTGAAACTTCTTTAGTGTCGCTTTAAAGACTTAGTTTATTAGGATTTAGAAAGAAGTTACATATTAAATGTTTCTGGTATTTTTTTTAAATCTATTTCAAATTTTTAAAACTAGTTGAAAGAAACCTTAATCGATTCTGTGTTGCTTTGTTTGTGTTGCCTTCCCATTTGCCGTGCGTTGAAACAAAGATCAGTTAATAAAACCTCACGGTTTTATATTTGGCTCTCTTTTTTGTTTTTTGCATCGTTTCCTCTTAGAGGGCCGAATGGCTTTTAAACTTTAGTTGGACCCTTTTTTACAAGGTCTCTCTTGACTGATAAAGTTTTTTTTTATGTTAGCAACTCTGCCTGCTCCTGTTGAGACACTTTATTGCTGTTAATCACACAGTAGCCGTGCACATCATCTGCCCGGTGAACACAAGAGCCCTAAAATAAACGCCATCAGCCTTTTCGACCAATCAGGACCATAAACGTACTCGGCGGGCCTCGCTCCACCTGCAGCTGCTTGTTTCCAGTGAAAACCAAACAGCACCTGGAATTCCTCTTTTATTGCCAATTTAGTGATGGAAACATGCAGGTATTTACAGCCGTGGAAAATAACATAAATGCGAACAGATGCCGCATCACCGTGACACTCTTGTGGCCTGAATAAAAAAACGCTTGTTGCAACGTAGTGTCTTTGTTCAGAGATTTAGACCCAGACACCACATTGAATCCAGATGCCTCCATTTTTCTAAAGCTGCTGTTAAGAGACTTTAATAAAGAAGTTTATCCGTTTGTTTCTGGCGCTTTTTTGTTTTTTGAAAGGACAAACAAACATATAATCCCAGAAATGTAATGTTCGGCCGTCTTGCTGTTGATATCCACAACATTAAAGACGACTTCATTCTGCTGCTAATCTTCATTGCTATAAGCTGTTTTCACACTTCTTACTATTAGAAAACAAAAATCAATTCAAAAATGTTCCCAGAAACAGTTCACTGAAAGAAACAACCTCCTCTCATCATAGATAGCAGTGGGATAGGATTTTAAAATTTCTCCCCCAGAGAAAACGTAAATATCCCAGGAAATGCTTTTATTCACAAATGCCTTTTAAAATATTGTTGTGATCTTTGTGGTCATGTTTTATGACTTGTGTTTTTATTTTTTAGTATTCATTACTTTGTATCTTCATGTTTGTTTTTAGCTTCTGTTCTGTAGCACTTTGAGATTTTCCTAAATGTAAAAGGCATTATAAATAAAATGTATTATCATTATTATTATTAGTATAATTATGGGGATAAACTGAAACCTTTTGGAACCCCACGATCTCTTACATTGCCAGAGGTTAGGAGGTTAGAGATAAATAAGTAAAGTTCTAACTTTAAACATGTGAACTGTGTAACAGCAGTCAGGCGTCATGGTGGGGATATCATGCTAAGGGTTTTTTGTCACTGGAGACAGGAACGGCAGGAACAACGTGGGAGACCCGGAAGCACTGGAGGACGAGGACAGAGAAGGTGAGTTGACCTTATGGTGGGGATTTTATGAGAATGTGTAGGTTGCCCTTGGGGTTGGCTGGAGATGAACTGAGGAGGCTAGAGCGGGCAGACCGAGCTGAGCGTGGGAGGAGTGGAGAACAGAGTGACTTGAGCAGGATTCAGAGTTCTTTCCACATGGGAGACTGAGCATTAGGATTCTTGAGAAAGGTAACCTGGGTTGAACATAAAAAGAGGAACAAATTACTGAGCGGCAACGAGAAGGTTCTGAAACGAGGAATATTTACAATGAGGAAACTCTGAGGATCAAAAAGGAATCAATACTGGCACTGAGGAGCAACGTTGTAACTTTACAGGTGAGTAACTAACACTCAGGCAGAGTGTGTTTTGTCCACATTTGTCCAGCTCCAGGTAATCAGCAGATGTGGAGTACCTGTGTGGGGAACACAGGTGCTCCAGCCAGTCCACCCAGTGGACAACCTAGGAAAGAACACTGGCAGCAAAACAACTTAACACTGATAGTACCCGCCCCTCAAGGACCGCCAGGTGGCGGACGAAGAGGAGGCCTTGAAGTCATCAATAAGTTAAAGATCCAAAATCAAGGAGGGGGGCACCCAGCTACGCTCCTCGGGACTGAAGCTTACGGAGTGAAACGAGATGGCAGGCTTTAGAAAAACGGTTGATGATAATGAAGATTGTGGTCATACATTAAGAAGTTGGAAGGCCAGTGATAAAATCAATTGAAATATGTGACCAAAGACGTCTTGGAATCTCGAGAGGTTGGAGTAGACCGGAAGGAGGTGGAGATAAAAGAAAAATGATGCAAATTAGAGAAAGAAAAAGAAGAATGAGGAAAAGAGAGCTACCCTGCCCCTACAGCAGCATAACTATAGAGATAGCTCAAGATCACTTTACTCTCTAGTGATATTTGAGGCCCAAGGAAAAGACATTTCTGGACTGAATTCAGCATGTGATCTAAGCTTAAAAGGTCAGTCGATGGCAGGACACTAACTTGTTCAACCGAGCCCTTCCCTTCCAGAATACTGCCAGAAGTTTGTTGAGATCAAACTTTCTAAAGGGGCATTTCTTTGAATTTTTGCGGTGAAACACTATAGCAGAAGAAGCATTAAAACCAAGATTTAAAAGCTACGAATTAAAATCAGATTTATGTCCAGGATGAATGCATGCGAACTTCACTTTGAGACTGCATTAAGCTTCAGCTTGCTGCTGCACCTCTGAACGGTCGTTAACTCTTTTGTCTGTCAGTCACTTGTCAGTGTTAAACTGTTGCCTGGGACAAACCTGACAGTTCTCCATCTTAATGGCCCCTTTCTCTGTCTTTTTGTAGCGCTCCTGTATTTTCCATGTGTTTGGCTCAGACGTACTTTTCTCTCAGGTGATGAGAGGATCAGCTGTGTTTTCAAAAGCAGATGAGACTTAACTCACCCAAACGTGATTCACAGCTAAACACAATCAGAGACATTCTCTACTGTTGTCAGCCTTCCTGTACAATAGTCTTTGAAAGGGTTTCTTGCTTTGTTGTGCGTGAAAATGTAGTGAGATTATCATCATCACCTGCTCATTGTGTGACATTTGTAGCAGAGAGAAACCTCCCGTATGTGTTTATGAATTCATGTAACATGCAATAGATGTTTCTCTTATTAGGAGGGGTCATGAAGGGGAGATGGTTGCATGGATGATGGATGGGTGTATGGTTGGATGGGCAAAAGAATGCATGGATAGGTGGACGGATGCATAGATTTGATGGATGCATTGATAGATGGAAAGATGGATGAATGAATGGATGAATGGATGGATTGATTAAATTAATTTCCTTTTAAGGATGTTTTTCTGCAGAGCAGCATTCTGCTCTGCGAACAGATTTGCAGGGATTCAGGATAATCTGCATGAATAGCACCCTCTCCTGGCCTTTTGATGCCTCTTAACTACTAAAGTCAGAATTGCCTTCTTTATTTAGGATGTGTGGGGAAACAGATGCTGTGTTGTTTATTTAATTTTGATCATCCGTGAGATATTATACGGGTCTCAATTGGTGTTCTATTCATTGTAACTGTATGAATGAGGATGTGCACTCCACTGATACATTTAGAGTTTCTTCTATTAATATGAGGAAAGTGAAGGTAAACAGGACTTTCATAAAACACCAGCAAATGACTCAGACGGTTTCCCAGACAGACTGTAAACAGCACGGTTGGAGTTCATCCACCATCAGGAGTTATCGCCCTTACTTCACGAGGATGAATCACACCTCACATGCTTCTCGCGCTTCACTTCTTCCTGTAATATTTATCTCTCCTCACAGACGGTCTACATGTTCTGCGCTCTGGCGCTGGTCTGCGATGACTACTTCGTTCCTTCCCTGGAGAAGATCTGTGAGGTACAAAGCAATAACACTTTGTCACGGAGCTGCGTTGTGTTTTGAAGAAGGGTTGTCACTCGTATAAAAAAAAGCAGAGTAACTCGATTTTCCACCTTCAACCAGGCTTCTTGAGGTAATTTTGACAGATGATGTTTCTGTTTATCAGACGCTACCATACAAAGCAACTTACAAAGTAGACACAATATTACAGTTACTATCAGTTTGACCATAAGCTATCTAGAGGAAAATCCCTAGTCAGACTCAGTGGTGACAGCGAACAGATAAAGGGGAGAACAGAGAGACTAGTAGAGGGGATATAGAGGTATGGGTAAGTGTCAGGATAGGAGATTTTCATGGTTTTCTACAGAGCCGGGCCGCAGAAAGATGTTCCATGTGCTAGTCTGGTAGTCTGCTTCTGGGACTTCAGAACTACCTGTTTCCTGTATGCATGGCAGATAGCTAGCTGCTCACTTTTATATCACATTTTGCATTAAACAAACTTTATAACTGCCCTTAAAATTTCTATTGGGCGTAAAAACGGAGAAAACCTGAATCCCGTTTTTCTTCTGCATCAGCCGTGAAGTCCAGGTCGTTGACGGACGATCACGAGTAATGGGATCGTCTGAAGAGGTACAACTGCAGCTGCTTTGTCCTAAAACCTCTTTTGTCCTCGTTGTCCCTCAGCGTCTCCATCTGAGTGAGGATGTGGCAGGCGCGACCTTCATGGCAGCTGGCAGCTCGGCTCCTGAGCTTTTCACCTCTATTATCGGTAACGACACGTATGAACCTCCGTGGAGTTTTACTCTGAGACAAAAACACTCTGCAGCTCTGAAGCGTGCTGGGCTTTTTAATGCTTTGACTTCACATAATGTCATTTTATGTAACGAGCTTTGGAGCTTCCCCGATGTTGTAAAGTTGTCCAACTTTGAATTAATAGCCTCAGAACTCACTTTAAGGCAAAAAAAACATGAGCTCGTAATTTGTTATATTAAAGATGTTTTTAGATAAGCTGCAGGATAATTCTGGGAAATCTTTATATCGCCAATCCAGAGATTAAGCTTCATTCTTTAGAGGATTTCCTGCACTTTGTGTCCCTAAAACAGAAGAATCTAATTTACAAAACTCTAGTAACGGATGGATTTAAATGACTTTCTGCTGTAAAGTCATTTAAATGATAAAAGGCTGTAAACAACCAATTTACACGTAAAATAAAGATTTAGAAAAAACACTTTGAAACAATTGAATTTTTCATTCAAAAATATAATGATATAAATATGTAAATATACAAATATTGGATATTACTGCAACAAAAGTCATACGTTTATAGTTTTTTTCCCACTGAATGAATGCACTCAAGTTAATTGCAGGATTTTTTTTTAAACTGCAACATTATTTTAAGCTATGAGAATTTTTTTTAAATTAATTTTATTCATGTGTAAAAACGCTCTGAAGTGGAACACACACGAAAAACATGGAGATCCATTTTTTTTATAGGTATGACCAGGTTTACTAAAAAATAATTATAATAATAATCTTGATTTCTGTATTTTATTATTAACTCATTTTGATAGTAAAACATTTTTGTTGTTTCTTAAATTCTAAAGTAATTCAGTCTCTCCATGCTCGCTTTGTTATTTAATACGTTTTTTCTTTTTTTTAGGTTGAATGGTAATAAAAACTATATCTTTGAAAAATATAAAAAGGTTAAAACAACAAAGTATAGTTTTGCAATTGTCGGTTGTCTACTGTAGAACTTAAACTAACCAATTAAGTCAGAAAAAGTTAATGGAAAGGCACAACTGGTCATGTTTTGAACATGACAATTTTTTTGTTCAATGTTTAAAAAAAATAGATGAGAAAATAAAACTTTAGGTTGTTTTTTTACTTGCAGATAACTTTTAATGGATATTGAATAAAACAACACTTTGTCTTGGCTTTCGGCGCTTCTGTATACTTACCAGCAGTCCCAAAGATCCAAGGATGTTGTATGATTTTCTACGATATACATGATCAGATATACGAGAATATAGTTTTTTTTTGGAAGATGCTCGTCTTCAAATCTATTAAAAAACAAAAGTCAGAAGCATTATTGAGGACATGATGGCTCTTACTGTATCAAATTAAATAATATGTTATATCTGTTTTTATATCTGACTCCAATAAGGAAGTCGTGCATTTGTTTACGATTTTTACCATGTCATCAATATTTATTAATCGCTGAACTATATGGCAAAAAAATGTATAAATAAATGAAATTCATGGATTTTTTCTACACCCCTGCTAAAGTACTGTTTCTCTCTGTGATTTTTATCCCTCCCTAGGCGTGTTCATCACCAAAGGCGACGTGGGTGTCGGGACGATCGTGGGCTCGGCCGTCTTCAACATCCTCTGCATCATTGGCGTGTGTGGCTTCTTCGCTGGCCAGGTATGATCTCATGGCCAACCTGCTGGCCCGATCTCACCTGTAAGCACTGAGCCATCGAAACTCACATTGACGGAAACATTGTCGCAAACTTTTTATAACCGGTAGACTTAAATGTTAATTTTAACATTCAGCAATTATTCACAATGATCTGTAATAAATAAATAAAAATTTTCAGCCACATTAATCACAAAAAGTTTGCTTGTGTTACACCGAACATCCTTTTGAACCGCTTTCTGTGGCATTAACTCTCTAAAATGTCGGCTCTGTCTTCAGATGATTGGAGTCAGGCTGAGGTCTGGTCCATGGCTACATCTTGATTCTTTCATCTTTCACACATCCTGTTTCAGTGTTTTGAGACTGTCGTCCTTCAGCTCTCAAGAAGAGGACTTCACAGTTGACTTAAAGACCTTTTTGGCACACAGACGCCAATACAGGCCCCCTAGCAGTAAAACAAGCCCACATCAGCAGCTCTCCACCACCATGCTTGACAGCTGTTATGAGATTTGTGTCTGGCTTTATTTTAAAATCTAAAAGTCGTTCACAATGGACACGTGTCTCTAATTTAGTCTCATTTCTCCAAAGGACTTCTAAAACTAACACCAACCAACCAAACGGCTTTAGTCATAGTTAATACGTGAAACTGTAAAGCTGTACGCTTTTGGTCATCTCAGGTTCCACTTATGTAATTGTGTGACATAATAGGAACCATATTAATTTTTGACGCAATAAAAAACCACAAAAAATAACTGCAGACTTACAGGAGATTTGAGAACATTCCCAGAGAAGCTCCTCTCTGATGCCATCTGACACGCCGGTGAAACAGAAATGAGTTGAGCGCAAGGATAAGCTCTCTCTGCTGTTAAAAATATATGTGATGAACTCCATACAGGGATGCATATTATGCAATTTTGCTGAGATAATTTAATGAAATCTAATGTAGCTGGAAGGAATGCGGTTTGACAACATTTTACCCTCATTGTGCATTAAGGCCTGAATGTTGCAAAAAGCTCTTTGGAGTCATGAACTAAACATGGTTTTATACCATTACATGGTGTATTTTCACGCACACCCTCCATTATATTTAAATGGACATGACACATTGTAACCGATTTTAGGTACGCATCATAATTTTGCACAAGATGAAGTCAGGCATGGTAGATCTGGACATAAACAATGCCTAGAGCAAGCAATGCTGAGTTATGCTCACTTTTCCCTGAACTCTCTTCAGCTTTTTATGATACGGTCAATTCCAAGTGCTCAGAAACGTTAAACTCGACTGACAGATGGTGGGATGATGCTGCGTGATGTCTACTTTCTTCTTCTGCACATGAGAATTAAAAATCAGAATCAGAAAGGATTGTAAACCAAGAACGTTTTCGGATATACAAGGAATTTGTTTAGTCGTGTTGTAGTAAATAAGAAATCGAGAAAGAAAGATCAGTAAAATATTCAGGAGATTCCAATGTGCAAATTTAAGATGTAAGCAGAAGTCTGAGCTGATATGTAATGTAACGCTGCCGATGGTATGCGGTTCCTTTTGAAGGTGTAAACTGTTTGCAAAGAAGTCTGAAAGCGGTCGCGTTGACTAAGTATGAACAATTGTGCTAGAAAGTTGGACTTCAGCTAAAAATCAGTGCTAAGCAACAAGACCTGCAGTGTGAACGTGGCTAAGCAACTGCAGCTCGATAACAGAGCACAGATGTGATTTCTCTTTAAGTCTAATTCTGCTTTTTTACATTGAAGCAGACGTTTTGTTTTTTTTTGTTGTTTTTTTTTAAGCAGAAATATCTCCAGCTAAGCTGTAAATAAAATGTACAGAACATTAAACAGGCAACACCCCAAAACAAACCTAAAACTCGTGTGAGTGCCGCTGGGCACTCAGGAGGCTTTCTAAGAACACCTCGTCTGTTTGCTTGGATTTCATGCAAAACATATTTTCACTGCAAACGCTGCTGCAGAGACGCGTCAGGTGAGCTGCCGACCCTCTAACATGTGGCAATGCACGCCTGCTGTAAGAATTTGACCTCAGGTTCAAACAAACATGCCACAGCGCTTCATGAGGCTTTCGAGAAAGAAACTTTCAGTATACTCCAAATCGACAAAGATCCAGCTGTCTGTCCCTTCCTTCATCTCTACCTGCTCCATACAGGTAATATGGTGATGGGACTGGTGATCATGACCATGACCATCAGTCAACAACGGATTAAACCCTGGGCGAGTTTGAGGCAGGACAGCACAGAGACACACAGGACAGTAATATAACTATGGTTTGCTGTCACAGAGCAAACAGGTTACCTATAAAGTGCTGACAGATTACTTTAACAGAACCTGTGGTTTTAAGAACGAGAACATCAACGTTTCTTTCTTCTATTTACCCCAAACTCAAAGGTTACTGATCATCCTGATGGCCGTGCACAGCAAATATCTCTACTTTCACATTTAAAGATTCCTTAAAGTTTTAGTTTAGGTGTAAAAATCAAAACCTGTAGCAATGGTGAATTTGAGGAAACTTGAAGACTTCCCTATGACGCCTTGTATGTTCTTATCACTGTGATTTATTTCTGTCTTGCAGGCTGTGAAACTGTCTCACTGGTGTCTGCTTAGAGATTCCATCTATTACACATTTTCCATCATAGCTCTGATTGTGGTAAGAACCTTTTCTCTGGAGTCCTGTAGAAAAACACCTGATTAATCTGGAAACATAGCAGCAGAAACTTTAGACGGTTTTATTTTGCTCTCCGTCGTCTGACTGGGACACCTTAGTTTTCATTAGACAAAGAAACAAATCAATAAGAAAGGAAGCTCCAAATCTTGTTGTTTTAAGAATCACTTGGATGTTGTTCCTCCTCCAGAAAAAACTGTTTAAACAGATCTTATCTTTTATTCCCCTTGTCTCCCCTGCTTAGTTCATCTATGATGAGAAGGTGTGCTGGTGCGTATGATAAACACGCTGCAACCAGAATCACATGTAAGGAGGGTTGATAGCTTTCTAAACACCTCTGGTGTTTGCAGGTGGGAGTCCCTCGTGCTGATCCTCATGTACGCGGTCTACATCCTCATCATGAAGTGAGTGTTGTTGAAACTGCAGAAGCTCTCTCCGAGCGCGTTTTAGGAAGATAAATATCGGATCATGTGTCGTTCGTAGATTTAACGGAAAGGCTCATCGGTACTTCAGTAAAAGGCAAAAGGGCGCCGGGAACCTGGCGAACGGCCTGACGGGAAGCACGGATCTGGAGGATAACATCTCATATGATGCAACTGCAGTCCTGCTAAGGAAAGGTACAAACGTCCCAGTGATCTGCACAAGCTTTTCCTTCTTGAAAATTAACATTAATGCCTAATACAGAAATACGCCTTTAATGTTCTACATGTGCTTCCTCATGGGAATGCGACAAACCTTTACAGGATTGGGACCTTTAATCTGTGGTGGAGTAAATAATAATCTGAACTACAACTACTTTATTAAAGAAATAAAGAGTGATAATAAGAAAATTAAGACAATCAAACTGACTGATTCCATATCTATATGTTTGCATTTACAAATTTAGAATCAGCTTTATGTTTGAGGACCAGGCGAGGAAATTCAGTCCCCATGACAATAAAAAAAATTTGTTTAATTTGAAAAAATGTAAAGGAACAAGATACATTTACGGATATGTTTTTAAAAATCAATAATCATTTTATATATGTAGCGCCAATTTACAACGGATCTCTTCTCAAGGCACTTTACAAGGAAATCAGTTCAGATTATAAATATATAATTAAAATCAGTTTTAAGAAAAAGTTTCCAATCTAAGGAACCCCAGCAGATTCATGGAGTCATTGACTTGCAGCATTCACTCCTCTGGAATCAGCAGACAGAAACAATGGCTTGTGTTGTTGTTGACTTTACAGAAATCCCTCATACTGAGCATGCATGTAGCGACAGTGGAGAGGAAAAACTCCCCTTTAACAGGAAGAAACCTCCAGCAGAACCAGGCTCAGTACAAGCAGCCATCTGCCACGACCGACTGGAGGTTTGAAGAGACAGATTGGACAAAGGAAGAAAGTAGCAGTGGTCAGATTGTCCTCCTGCAGTCTAAGCCTATAGCAGCAGAACTATAGAAATAACTTAAATAACCCTTTAGAGTGAGACATGAAGAAGGTAGAGCAAAGGAGAACCATCTGTCTAGACTGAGTTCAAACCGGATTAGGCTGTCTTCTCTACCTTTTCCTAACTATAGACTTTACCAAACAGGAAGGTTTTAAGCCTAGATTTGAAACTAGACAGGGTGTCTGCCTCAAGGACTAAAGCTGGAAGCTGGTTCCACAGGAGAGGAGCCTGATAACTGAAAGATCTGCCTCCCATTGTGCTTTTAGAGATTCTAGGAACCACCAGTAAACCTGAAGCTGAGAGCGAAGTGCTCTGTTTGGGACATAAGGAGTAATCAGATCTCTGATATACGATGGAGCTTTATTAGTGAGGGCTTTATATGTCAAAAGAAGAATCTTAAAATCTATTCTAAGTTTGACAGGGAGCCAATGAAGGGAAGCTAAACATTTCCCTTTAATTATTAAATGCTGGTGAGGGGAGGCTTTAATAAGCTTGCTAGACCAACAGGTTAACGATATAGTCTTCAAACTTCTTTATAATTTTTATCAAAGAAAGAGCTTTATTTTGTTTTTAGCAACACGGTTCTCACCGTTGTTCTTCTACTGACTGCTAATAAACATCCTCAGGTGTGTGAAAGCAGAAACAACACGTATTTCATGTAATATTTCCTCAGCAGAGTTGCTGTTGTTGAGATGACAGAGAAGCACTCCGGACGTCCAACTTCATCTCCACTTCATCTCCACAATCTTAAACCCAACTGAAAGATGCATGAATATAGAACCCATAATCTTTTTGGAAAATATGAAAAGATTTATATTTCTCCGCAGCTAACTTCCACTGTACGCCGTCGGTGCTGATGGTCGATGAGCTGCTCTCCGCCTACCCCCACCAGCTGACCTTTTCCGAGGCCGGCATGAGGATCATGATCACCAGTCACTTCTCCCCCAGAACCCGCCTCACCATGGCCTCCCGCATGCTCATCAACGAGGTACGATCAACCTGAACTGCATCTTCTAACAGATGCAAGTTTTATCATGAGCAGAAGAGGGATGGACGCTGTCGTCTGTGGTGATGTTGCAGAGGCAGAGGCTGATCAACACCACAGAGACTCGGGTTAGCTGCATCACCAACGGCGACTCGGACTCCGGCGGCCGAGTCCCCGGGAGGCGGGGCCTGGAGAACGGGACGGGCGGCGCAGAGCAGGGCTTCAACCAGCGTTGCCGGCCGCAACGGCTGGAGTCGGGCAACGACACGGAGAACGAGGACAACGAGAACAACGAGAACGACGAGGAAGGAGAGGGAGAGGAGGGAAACCAAGGGCCTCTGGTGCCGTTTAAGATCCCAGGTGCAAATCTGAACACATGTGTTACGTCTACAGAGCGTAATAATCACAGAAGCTTAATGTGTGTTTGGATTAGGTAGAATTAAGCTTTCAGGAGCTTATCCTAGCGCAGCAAAACAGTCTTGAGTTTGAATCCAGGCCTCGCATCGTTTCACACCTTTCCCGACGCATTTATTTTCCTCGGGTACTCGTGTACTGTGTGTGTGTGTTTGTGATCGGCTGTCTGTCCCGTGTGTGTTTGTGTTGCTCTGTGATGGACCGGTGTCCTGTCCAGGGTGAACCACACCAGCACACACCACACCACCTAACCCTGTCAGAAAACCTCCCTCACTTGCCCTACCTGCAAAGGCTGTTGAATAGATTGTACAACAGAAGTTCGGGATGGATGTCTGTTTTATGCTAACCTATACTTTGCACCAAATCTGGCTCCTAGCACTGGTGAGAAGAGAGTCTTTTCCAGTTTTTTTGCGTCTAAACTTAGAGAGGCCAGGATTTGAATCCAGGACCTTCTTGCTGCAGGGCAACAGTGGTACCAACTGCTGCTGTTTAGCCATTTTGTATGTAATTAACTAGTAGTAACTACTGCTGCAGGTCAAAGGAAAAAAAAAATCTCTGGTTAGACTTGTGGCTAATACTTTTTTTTTTTCAAGTGGCTCGACTGACTCAAGAAAAACATGTAAATCTGTTTGTTCTTTTTCTATTGTTAAAGGTCACATATGAATACATCTACCCTGCGTTGCCATTTACTCTACCCTATTAAAACTTGCTGCATTCACCCTGGTTTAAAAGAACGTGGTTAATAGTAGATGCACCTTTGTCACCGAGTTGCACTGCATGTTGATGCAAACACTGCTTAAACTGATGTGTTTGGCCTTTAGTACGACTACGGTGTAATAGTAAGAAATAATGTTAAGTCATTAAAGCAAACAAATACCTGTGACGAGACGATGAAATCACATCTTTAGGTCTTTATGCTAAGAAAACATTTTAGAAGAAAAACTATTCATCGTATGAAAGTGAAATACGTCAAGTAACTCTGTTGTCCTCCAGCGGGGATCTGCAACAAACTGAAGTGGTTGATCATGTGGCCGCTGTCGCTGCTCTTCTTCTTCACCATCCCCAACTGTGCCAAGCGACGCTGGGAGCGATGGTTCATGGTCTCCTTCTTCATTGCCACCCTCTGGATCGCCGGCCTCTCCTACATCATGGTCTGGATGGTTAGTTCAGTCTCAGTACATTGACAGAAGACCATCATTATGTCCTCGACACTATACACACAAGCACAAAGCTATGCTTTCTTACATTTACTTAGATGGATGTCTTTTGACACAGCTTTACCACATTCCTGCTGCGTCCATCGTGAATCTTCTAGGATTCACTCCACCTGGATGTTTGACCAGTTTGTTAGAATTTGTTGGTTTTCTTGCATGAACTTAGCATAACTGAGACGACCCCACCTGGTCATCAATCAAGTCGCTTTCTCAGCAACTGTTTGTCCTAAACTAAAAACGCTCAAGTACCTGCAGTAAGAGAACCCGGATAACCTTCCAAGTTTTTTTTAAAAGTAGATCAATGCAAATATGCATGGCTTATTGGGATTTGGTGTAAAATGATTGGGTGGAATTGTTTAACATTGTCAAATGGGAAAATCAATCCCAACAACCTTCAGAGGGGAGTTGGATTTAAAGGGTTCAACACGAACCATTGAATCCAACTGTGATCACTGGTCAATACCACATGTTGGTCTGTATGAGGGGAACTGCAAGTAAACTTCCCATTCCCGCGGATCGATTACTCCCCCCTGTGATTTGATCGTAACAATTTTTTTCTCGTACCCACAAAGTTGAATTTGTGTCCACAGAAAAAGGAAGAGTTAGTAGTCGCAAAAATTAGAGTTGTATTCATAAGACCTTGCACTCACAACTTTTAGATTCATACTCTCAGACCCAAAAACTTTATTGACATATAAATATGAATACAAATGTTAGAGTTGTGCTTATACCTTTTTGACAGGGATCTTACTCCATAATGTTTTGGTTGGATAATGTTCCTCCCTGTCCTTTGACAGGACAGAAATGGAATGCAGAGGGATCTTTCTGCGGGTGTCATGTCAGTTGCGTCTTTATCCATTTTAAAAAACAAACGATGATCTGGGTTTGGAATCGTCGTCCTGCTTAAACACCCAGTTGTGTTCAACTATCAACCATCTACATTTTTATTTGAGGCAAAGTCGGAAGGATTCAGAAGTAGTCTGCCTCACTCATTGTCTTATCCACTGTTCCTGTCCCCTTGGACATGAAACAGCCCCAAAGTACTTTGTGTCAGTGTGGAGAAGCAGCTCCATCTTTGTTTCATCCAAACATAAAACCTTTCCTCAGAAGACGTTTGGCTCATTAAGGTGGGTAACCGTGAATTTCAGTGACGCTTGAAGGTGCTTGTTTTGGTGCTTTCTTGGCACCCTCCCAGTCCATGTGGGTACGGGACCCCATGGCTGTGGACCCTGCTACAAACCTTTGCAGTGTATTGCAGGCCTGAGCCTCGGGGTGGTTATTGGGATTTTGCCGAACAAACCTTAGAATGTGATGACATAACATTTTGGTTAGAAAAGTGAACATGATCTACTGCAACTAGAAAGTATCCAAGAGATTCCAAACACACAACAAACTCGTTTACAAATTGACAAAATGGGCTTCTGCAGCAGCCTTACCAAACCACTGACCTAAACCTTACAGAAATATGTGGAGCATTTTAAAATCAGTCTTTGCCAAGAAACCAGCTGTTTTAAAGGGACCTTATGATTCTGCCAATAAAGTCACTAAAGGAATAATCCAGACAGGATTGTACCAGACACAACTTGCACTTTTCCATTAGACAAGAAAAAAAGACACCATTGAATTGCTGTTTCTGCCAAACAATTCTCCAGGATGGTTTTGATTGATGATAACCTAGAACCCTCACAAGCCTTTTGTTAACAAAGGGAGTAAAGAAACCTTGTGGAACTCCTAA
Organism: Orestias chungarensis; assembly: GCA_032876305.1. Taxonomy (NCBI): domain Eukaryota; kingdom Metazoa; phylum Chordata; class Actinopteri; order Cyprinodontiformes; family Cyprinodontidae; genus Orestias; species Orestias chungarensis. Next base: position 1,324,327 of record JAVLVB010000913.1, read on the forward strand.
AAGATGTTTTACAGTTGAGCACTGTAGCTTTAGCTTTCTTTTCGGGGCTCTGAGATGAGGTCTGTTTGGTTTCAGGTGACTATAATTGGCTTCACTCTCGGCATTCCCGACGTCATCATGGGAATCACGTTCCTAGCGGCGGGCACCAGCGTCCCAGACTGCATGGCCAGCGTGATCGTGGCTCGGCAAGGTACGAACATCCTGCAGGAGCTGTTACCAAGAGATGTTGCTCACCGGGGTCCGGCTTCACCGTGTTGCTCTTCTTGTCTCAGGTTTGGGAGACATGGCCATCTCCAACTCCATCGGCAGCAATGTGTTTGACATCCTGGTGGGTCTGGGTCTTCCATGGGCACTGCAAACCCTCTGCATCGACTACGGCTCCAACGTGAGTGTTTCCGAGCCTGGATGTGTTTGCAAAGAATCAGTTCAGAGAAAGCTTTCTGAACCATTGAAGCTCATTTGAACCACTTTTGTCCACCAACTTAGGTCCATCTTAACAGCAAAGGACTCATATTCTCTGTAGGAATTTTGCTCGCCTCAGTATTCTTTACAGTAAGTTTATGTTTTATTTTAAGCATTATTTTAAGCATGCATTCTTCTTTTTACCTACTGGGCTACAACTTTCACATTTGTTGCCAGTTTAACTTGTCAATACGTAAACGAAATCAGAGGAAAACCAGAAACCTTGTGGCATGTTCAGCCAGATATACGTTTAATCCAGCAGACAAAGAGAGCAGGTGTATGTTTGTTCTTCTATGAATTATTGAAACCTCACACTGCAGATGTCTGTACATCCTCCATAAGGCCCCACAAAACCACTCGGGTATTTATTTATGATTTGAAATGATCTTCATAGTTTGTGAATCCTAGTTTTAATTTGGTCATCCGATCTGGACCTCTGTGGCCTTACGTGGAGAGGAACCTCTCAGTTCAGTCGCACTTTTTAATCTGTCTCTCTTGTCCCTGCAGGTCCTCGGCGTCCATCTGAACAGATGGACTCTGGACTGGAGGCTTGGCTTGGCGTGCATCGTCATGTACGCCGTCTTCCTCTGCTTTTCCGTCCTCATCGAGTTCAACGTTTTCATTTTCGTCAACCTCCCCATGTGCAGAGACATCCACTGACCTCCATCCTCCCCCTGCCTCCTCCTCCTCCTCCTTCCTCGTTTTCATCATGGTACTCAGACTTGTGGAGGGAGTAAAAAAACAAAACACCTGGCTTCCAGTTTGTCTGTGCCTTGGAAGCGAAGGCGGCCTATTCTTTGTTTAGAGGAACCATGGCTTTGTTTGAGATGTTTGGGGGCATAATGAGACACAGAAGAGGGTGCATTTGGTTTGGGGGTTTTGTTTCTGGAACCGGATTAGAGGGTCCAACATGGCGTCCCAGCGGACAGAGATTGTTGACAGTTGCGTCACAAAAACCAAACGGGTTTTATCTGCCATGACCTGAACTGTATCAGACAGTTAGGAGAGCAACGAAAAGAGAGGATTCAGCAATTATTAGCTGCTTTGTTTGTTACTCTTTGTACAAGTTTGGCTATAAGCACAAGATTACGGTATTTTTAAGTGGAATAGAGATTTCTCTGTACATATTTGAGGATTATCTTAGGGACTTATTTTAGGTGTTGAAGTTGAGTCTTTTCTGAACAATCAAAAGGACTCATTGAAGTATTTAAGTGGTATTCGGTATTGCTATAACATGTCCTCCATGCTTGGTGTACACAGATGTTGCATGCTAGTTGCCACAGCCTTCGCTTTGCACTGACAGAGACAATCTCTTTAGCATTATTAATATACAGGCTGTTTTTTTCTCTTCCACATCCAAGCAGACGTGGTTTTACCAAGCCAACGAATGAAAGGGAGCTACTCCAGCACTGTCACTTTAACGTGGAGAGGTACATTTCTGTTAGTCTCTCAAAGAGTGCTCTAAGGTTTTATAGACATGAGTACCTGCTGCCCATAGGCCTCCTGTTAGTCTTTTAGTTGCTGTTGTTTAAAAACCAAAAAGTATTTTTAGTGTTTCAGGTCATAGCTTGAGTTGAAGCGAGTGTGTGTGTGTGTGTGTGTGTGTGTGTGTGTGTGTGTGTGTGTGTGTGTGTGTGTGTGTGTGTGTGTGTGTGTGTGTGTGTGTGTGTGTGTGTGTGTGTGTGTGTGTGTGTGTGTGTGTG
>JAVLVB010000913.1:1330721-1360323 GCA_032876305.1 Orestias chungarensis
CAGGAGCAACAATAAAGGAACACATGTGGAACAAGACGCTCACCCCCAGCAATGTCTACCACTTACTAACTCTGTTCTAAACATGCTGGTAGAGACACAAGTTCAGATTATTAGTGACAATAATGTCCAACTAAGTCAGAACATTCACAATAAAGATCTAATTAAATATTAGAGAATAATAAGGGCTGAGATTATTGTTATTATTCTGCAAACTCCATTTTTTTATGCAATTCAACCTCATTTTTGTATTTTTTTTGCCTAAAATGAACAAATATTTTACACTGTTGAGCTCATTTGGTCCTTGGAACACTTGGAAGGAAACCAGAAGGATGACGTTCTCCAGTGAATATTTCTGTCTGTAGATGTGCAAAACCTTGGCCTGCGACGTAAAAACCTCAACCAACTACACTCAGTCTTTGAGTTTTACTCTTGAAAAAATGCTGTTGAGATATTTACAAGGTAAATTAGAGGCGCTTTGACTCAAACTAGCCCGTGAGATCATGTCTGGCGCTAACTGGGTCAATGAAAGGTCAGTTGGGTTAGAACAGAAATATGCTTTTATTGTCCGAGGAAATGATGTTGTAACAGCAACAGTTACAAAAAAAATACACACTATATGAAAAAGAGTAAAACAGAATAAAGAATGAAAATAGTGTAAAGCATCCTAAGAACTGAATCCCATTCCTCGACAGCAATCAGAATGACCAAGTTAGTTTTCTAAATGACTGGAACACATTATGTTTGATTTGTGTTGTTGGATCTTTATGAAATAATAATTGCAGAAAAAAACAGACCCCATTTACTCATTGCCACCTTCTCTTACTGTTTTTGGGCGTTTCAGCCTTTATGTGAGCCGGATTTTTATCAGCTTATTCCAGCTGACAGAGAAGCTGTCTGTACCCGACCACCTGTCGTCCTGCGCTGCGTCCTGCAGGCCTCTGTCGTCCTGATGGAGCTGCTCGAACGTGTTTATTAGACTCCAAAGCTGCTCGATTGGCTCGTTTAAGCCTCTATGGAATCTTTGAAATAGATTAGCTCAACACAAGAAAAAAAGATTTGGCTGCCGTTCCATCCGGCGATGGGGAAGAGAGTCAGTGGAAAGGCATTTAAGTACAAAAATACCTGTTTAGTGTTATATTGTTGTTATCCTCTTACTTCCTCTGGATTACTGTTGGTATTAAAACTTTCCCTAGCTTGAAGAAAAGAGCTGGCCTCTCTGAACCTTTAAAGCAACACTAAAGAAGTTTCAGTTTTGTTTGATTTTTGCGGCCCAGTGGGGACAAAAGCGGTAGTATTTTATCCTGAAGAAGACTCCATTTCCCATGAGCTCCAGCGCATAGCGTGGTAAAATCCTGATCAGTTGGATTGAAGTACATTTCTATTCCCAGTGTCTGTGTGAAGGATGAACAGCGATGAGGTGATGAATCTAAATGTGGTGAAACAATGTCAGATGATGATGTTGAAATAAGAAACGGGGGAAGTGACGTATGCCGTAAAGCAGTCAGCACATTTGTACTTGTTTTGTGTAGCAGGGTTCCTGCCACCCTCCTCCAAGTTGCTTAGAGTCGGATAAAGCGACACGGACTAGAGCCCCGACCGATATGACAGATTTTCTTTTTTAAAGCCGATACCGATATTGGGGGACTTTTAAAATCCAATATCCGATATATTGTCCGATGTCCGATAATGACTGATATCCAATATATATTAGCCAAAATGTTCTTCCCAATGGTTGTTCAGCATTGTTGCAGCTGTTTAAACCTCCAAACAAGATTACAACTAAATACATTAGTTAGAGCCTTTAAAAAAAATTCTTTATGAAAACTTTACATCACTCTACACTCCCCAAACACTCTGGTCGCGACGCACGTAACGCGCCGCAAGACTGAAGCCGAAAAGTCTAAAATGAAGCTGTTGGTGTTTTCTGTATAATCTAACACTGGTGTGGATTAGCTGTTTTTTTTTGTTGTTGTTTATTTTTGGGGACCATTTTCCACATATGCATTGATACACCTCTCATAGTTTAGAAATGGTGTTGCTACCGTCTTTCCGTCCTGGCGTTAACACGAAAGATGGATTCTCAGAAACATGACGGGGGCTCAGTTGATCATCGAAAACCTTGAGTACTGGTGATGAGCTTCCGTTAGCTTGCAGGATCCTGAACTCTCAGATGAACCTTCTTGTTTGTTTTTCCTGATAATTGAAGCAAAATGGAGCAGCAGGTTCAGAACCAGGGACCCTCTCAGAGGCCGTACCCCCAAAGCTCCATCCGTTCGTCGTTTCCTGCGGAGGCTCTCGCCCACCGCAGAGAACTAACCAGACCCATGTGTGGGGCTGTTTTCCTCATCTGCCTAAAACGAGCAGCTCATCAGGTTATCCTCATATTTTAGATCCCTGTTAGATGGATTTTAATGTCAAAGTTTATGTGTTCTGTAACGGTACAGATGGAAATCTGGTGGCTCGGTTCGGGATATAATTAGAGCTGAAACAACTAATAGATTAAAATTGATTTATACAATAGTTGACAACTAATTTACTCATCACTTAGTTGCATTAGGATCATGTTTTATTTTATTTTTCATTTATAAAAAGTGAAACAAGAGAATTGTCCCGTTCACTGCATTTTATTTAACTTTGTTTAAAGGAACTAATGAGCTCTACGGTGTAAAATATTTGTTAATTTTTAGGCATAAAATACAAAAATCAGGTAGAATTCCATACAATTTATTGAGTGTTTAGAATATTAACAATAATCTCAGCCCTTATTATGCTCTACATTTAAATTCCTATTTAATTAGATGTTTATTCTGAATGTTCAGCAGGAGGCTGACTTAGTTGGACATTATTGTTACTAATAATCTGAACTTGTTTAGAACAGAGTTAGTAAGTAGTAAACATTGCTTGTGGTGAGCGTCTTGAGTCTTTATTGTTTTTTCTGCAAACCTGCAACTCTAAATTAATATTAACTTGTTTATCTAGTTTTTGTTTATGTACTTAGCAGACGCTTTATCCAAAGCGACTTACAAAGAAGGCAGTAGCGCGAAGGGTCTTGCCTAGGACCCACGGTGAATGCTGTAGGTGTAGCCCAGGCCTGGATTTGAACACAGGCCACCAGTGCGAAAGTCAGGTGACTTTCCAATTGAGCTATCCAGCTTAATTCATTAAGTATTTATCACGTTTATTTTCTTATTAGCTTAATTTACCGCACTTGTTCTTCCTCTCCTGCTTCAACTACGACATGTTTCTCAGATGTTCACTTAAAGAAGACTTTCCTACATTTTCCTGCTCCACCATCTTGCTCAGGGCAAATGTGTTTATGCTGCCTGAGCCATGCGCTAAGCAACTAATCGATGACAAAATTAGTTGTCAACTATTAACAATCTATTAAATCGATTAGTTGTTTCACCTCTACCTCAATCCTTGTTAGAAAGCTTTATATCAAGTTTACTTTACAGTATATAAATTTACTTAAAGTTTACTTGGTGTTAAATGTTAAAATCCTGGAAGTGGAGGACATCTGTTGGAACCGTTATGTGTTGAGGGTCCTGAGGAATGCAGACTGGCTTGACTTTAGATTTAGCAGTTATGTTGAAAGCTGACAACTTTTTCAGGATCTGATCTCTGCTCTTAAGACTCGTCTTTAATTAGACATTTGCTTCAGACATGAACTGATAGTCTGCTTACAGTTTCATTTCCACTATTGGAAAAACAGAAGCGACAGGAAGTCAGCCGCCACACGCAAACAGTACCTTTATCAAGCCCCGTTTAGATCTAAAAGTAGCCAAGCAAAATTTGTTGCGGGTTGTTAGGCCACTGATACTCTGAGCTGTGAAAGGTTTGTGCTTTAAAAACCTCCTAAATTTGGGGGTGGTGTGGGGGGGAGTCTCTTCCAAATGAATCCACTTAACGAGATGATACCTTAATTGAATTTTTAAACTTTACGCTCTTAGATCAGTTCTTGTGACCGCCCTGTCTTCTGGAACCCACAGTGAGTCATTCACACCTAGCCGAGTTCTGGTTCTGCTGTTCCTTCCTGTTAAAGGGGAGTTTTTCCTCACCACTGTCGTTACGCGCATGCTTGGTATGAGGGATCGCTGTAAAGTCAACAACACAACACTAGCGATCGTTTAGCTTCTAAAAGTCAAAGTCAGCTTTAAAGTTAATTCTTCACATGTACCTGAAATGCAATAAAAATATCAGAATCACGTTCCTCACTGTCCCTTTGGAGGACCAGCCAGGAATTTCTTAACAGCAATCAGACAAAGCTTCCCTCATACATACTCCAATACTAGAGTAACATTTAATAAATAAAGGGCACAGTGGTAAGAATTTAAGTTAGTTAAAATAGTGCAAACATTTAGGGCGCCCACGGTCCAGGAGGAGAGAATGCTGCCAGTCATTGAGTTCATGCAATTTCCTGGATTTTGCCAGACTCAGAAGTCTGTGTTTTAAACGCGACGTATTAAAAAGTCTATACGAAGAATTCAATAAAGGCACTTTTGGCTGATAAAACCGGATTAATAATTAGATTATTTTTGGTCCATATATGACTTTTTCGTGCCAGTTTAGATGTTGTTATCCATAAAATAATCCGAATTCAACCATTTCTAATTTAGATACCTGATCATTTTCGGAGCGCCTGCAGTCTGGACGGTTGCGTTTTATCCTAATTGAAGACAAATATCTTAAATCTGGACGTAAGCAATGTCTGAACCCAGCAGGGCCAAATGTAGCTTTTCTTTTTTCTAAGCTTCTTTTAGGGAGAAGTTATTTTCATGGTCTAATTCATACATTTATAGTCCTTTTGTTGTATCCAGCAAAGATATGATGGCGGTTTGAGACCACAGAGCTTGTGTGTGTAGGCCAGCCGTCACCCCCATTAAGAATAATGTTCGTCTGTATTCTAAGATAAACACTCATTTAATATTAATCCACTAAACTCTAACCTCATTATATTTGGCTATAATCCAGCATGTCAGCCAAAGCAGACAGACACTCTTTGTCATAGCAGCTGGTTTACACCACGCTAGTCGGTGCTGATTTAACCTCAAACTGTAAGTGGCAGTCAACTTTTGGAAACAGAAATTAGTTTGAGAACCATAACCCTGCAGACTTTTGCGGCAGGTTTGTCCAATCCAGCCATGTTCGGGGGAGATTACGCACACTTCCTCTCTGGGCCAGATAAAAGCGCCTGTGTGGACCCACCGACGGCTCCACGGCTCCTCCTGTGATTCTCTGCCAGGAAGGGAGTGGCTGCTGTAACAGCTTTGGTCTGCCAGGAAATGGAATCAATTGCATGTCAAAGGGTCGTTAAAAAAAAAAAATGACAGAGGGACATTATGTAAATATGTGAGAAGTTAAATAGGTGGAATGGATTTGGATGTCTGGTTCTTGAACAGTTTAGTTTCTGGGCGTGGAGGGAGGCAGCTGTGCTGGAATACATTCAGTCTGAGATGGTAAATGAGTTTAAAGGACATGTGGGAATCAATAAAAAATACAGAAACAGGTTACCAGAGGACGGACGCTGGGGCCAACAATCAATGAATGAAGCAAGTTTTCTGGATTTGGAGAGTCAGGGAGCTGGAAAAACAGACAGATGCTTAGAGATGCTAGCAGAGAAGCCCGACTGTGGCTGAAGCCTCAGGCTGCACCACAGCTAAAATGTCTTTGACCCACAGATTTCCATCGGCGCTGCAGGCGACATGGACTCCGGCAAGCCACCGGGAAGCCCCTCCTGCGGCCTCACCAACAGGAGCAGCAGCTTTTTCAAGGTAAGGACGGGACAAACCAAAACAATAGCAGCAAGCAACCTTGACTCGACGTCGCGGTTCTGTCTGAGGGAAAAACCAGAAAGGAACTTTAAATGGTGTCGTTTCCCTTTGTGAAGAAGCTAAACCAGGAACAGGAAGCTTTGGCTGAAACCTGGTTTAAAGATGACTTAACTTACAGGTGTGAACCCTGTAGGGCAGCACGATTTTGACTAAAATAATAATCACAATAATTTTGATCAATACTGTAATCACGATTATTATTCACCATTATTCATTGTCTGGAAAAACGTTGTTTTATTGCACCAGTAATTACAATGTAGCAACGATTTTAGAGGAGGCTAAGTATTTTATTTGGGGTTTTTATGCCCCGCCATCTTGCTCAGGGCAAACGTGTTTATGCCGCCTGAGCTATCCACTATCAATACAAGGCTAACGATTGGCTGATTTCTTCTTCTACTGCTCCACTGGTAGATCACAGTGTTATGTAGCTCATTACTGCCACCTATTGAGCACAGATATAACAGATTGTGTTGAAAATAGACGCTTACGGTAAAAGGTGATTATAAAGCAACGAATCGACGACTAGATTAGCTGTAAACTATTTTAATAATAGATTTTAATATAAATTGATTAGTTGTTTCAGCTCTAGATTTGTAGTTGCTGTGTGGCGGGGTTCCTGCCACCCTCTACAAAGTTACTTACTACCGGTAAAGTGACACAGACCCCCTCAGGACTGAGGTGTCATTCAGCTGTAAGTCGATTAATAATTACAAAAGTTATGAAAATGTTTTATGAAGTTTGAAAAGTTACTTGCTGTTGCTTTTTTAGAGCGGTTGTCTCAAACTCAACCTCAACAGCTGATGTCTTTGCTCCAATATTAGCTTATTAGCAGAGCTTTGACTGCATGTTAGTAAGTCAGTGTAGCCATAAATGGAAAAGCATACGACAAGGGACACATCTAAATGTTACTGACCTCCAAGACTATAGTTTGAGACCGCTGCTGAAGAGCAATTAGGAGATGGACCTGTTGGTCCTAGAAATGGTCCGGCTGTAAAACCCAGGTCTGCGGCAGCCAAAGATCCTGCTTTTACTTTTACTCTCTGGCACGTCGACTGAAGAGTTCAAACATGCAGCAAATGCAGGAATGGAGATAGAGGGACAGATGTGGGAGTGGGGAGGGGTCTTCCACAGCTGGCAATGATCTTTTCCAGAATTTATTTGGTTTGTGCCACAAAGTTAAGTAACTCCCAAGACAAAGCTCTAACCGAACGCTTCGAGCATCGCCAGGCCACTGTTGTTTTTATTTTGACGCTTTGGATCTTCTCACTGAAATTTTAACTGCAACATAAAATAGACTAAAGGGACAAAACTCAAAGCTGTAATGGCAGTAAAAGTTGGTATCTGTAAATAATAAATGTTAAATGCTGAATAGAAATGTTTGAATTTGAGCCAAAAAAAACTTATATACCCTTCACTACATATCTGTGCCCTTCCCTGTGTTGGTTTATAACACAAACTAAAAGTCAATGAGCAGATTAATCGTCTACCTGTCAGGAGGTTGCAGGTTTGACACCAGCTTCCTTTGTTTCCCATCTTCAGTGCTGTATTAACGGTTGATTGATTGTTATCCATAGTGTTATATCTTATATGCATGACATGCAAGGATGTAAAAACAATTACATAGTATAAATAGTTTAACATTAACTAATTACCTTTTCTGGTTAGTTATTAAGTTTTTGTTCTAAAGTTTTACTAAAACATTGTGGCGAGTCCTTAGAAACCTTGTTGGATGCATTCAACCTCTAATCCTCCAGGTGTAACAGGATGACAGTATTTTCCTTTTTTTCTTCTCTGAATGCGGCTCAGACCTCATAGTTTCCCCCTGACTGCATCTTTGGCTTTAACAGCAGCCACGCTGAGAAACACTCGTCTCCTCTCCTGCTCAGCGATTTTTCTTTGGTGCCTGTGAGCTGCAGCTCTATAATTAGGTCCAGAAAGACGAATCTTTGTTATCGTCTTCCGTGTGTCTGGAAAAATGTAGCTTTATTGCACCAGCAATTACTATGTTGCCAGGATTTTAGATGAGGCTAAGTATTTTTTTGTGCTCCGCCATCTTGCTCAGGGCAAATGTGTTTATGCCGCCTGAGCCATCCACTAATAAAACTAGGCTAACGATTGGCTGATTTGTTCTTCTACTGCTCCACTGGTAGGTTTCATTTGCAAATGTTTCGGCCGAGATTGAATAGTTTAGCAGCGTTTGGCGTCCGCCGACCTTCATTTCGTTGCTCAGGAACTTCCCAGATTGTTTTTGCAGATTCGTCAAAGCTCCGTCTCCTGGCGAGAGGAAAAGCTGCTCCACTGCTGGGGATAGACACCAAAACTTGGCTTTGTCCCCAAATAATCTGTGGATGGAGCGTCAACGTTGCTGAAGAGGATTTTGTTTTCATTTCAACGTTGAGTTTTATTAGTAACGTAATATTTGCCTTGGTGACATTTATGAAATCTCTCTAGGAACTGATCCTGAAAATCTGAGTCGTTTTATCTGGACGTCGTCCAAGGAAAATGAACCACCGTTTTGTTTTGTTATTAGAATGTTTCTCCTTTAACGACATAAATTAGTAATATAATAGCATCACAAAAGTAAATAGAGCTTTTTTCATAGCACTTGCGACATATATGTCACACTGTACAGCCCTGACGTTTATACCCAAAATGAGTGAATATAATATAATAATATTATATACATGTTAGATTGTTTCAGATACATGAAGAAGGAACGCTGACACGGCAACTAAACCCTCAGCTCAGGAAGTCAGGAAGTGCATCAGTATTTAAAGGCATTCAGGCAAAGGGAAGAGAAAAGAAAGCTCAATTTGAAATCCTGCGGCTCGCTGAGAGATTCCCCGTCTTTAAACAACCGCTCTGGGTGTAACGTCTGGCTTTAAGGATCTCCACATGTAACTAGAAATAAAAATAAACTGCAGAGCGTGGAAGTTTTGGGTTGTGCTCGGCTGTCTGGTCAACATGTCAGAGAAATCTTCCTGACCAGGTCCAGGGGAGCTTTGCTAGGAAATAACTCGGGTTGGGCAATTAAATTCCTACCTGCCACAGAGCTGAGGGGATTTGTGGCTTTAATTCAGCTGGTTCCACTTAGTGCAGTGACTGCGGTCTGGTTTCAAGCTTTTATTAGTGGTACGAAGACGCCCCCTAGTGTTTAAAACCTGAATTTGACATTTACAGACGTTTTACTTAATAAATAGATGTGTTACCTGGCAGAGGTTAGTTGTGTTGATCTTAACTTCAGGATAAAACCAATTAGACAAAACAGGAAGCCAGTTAAATCCTGGCTTGATGCTAAATTACAACTTCAGTTCTGCTACAAATGAAGTTTTGAGGTCTTTGCTTTTAACAGCTGTTCTAATTTTATAGGCGGATTTTTAGGGTCGTTTTCTTGTCCTTCAGTTTCACAGAGGAATCCTGATAGATGCCGATGAAAGGGACAGATGTGCACACCTGCAGGGTGGAGCTTGTTTGTTTTTAGTCGGGATGCAAAGATAACAGGAAGTTTCTGTAAGCATGATAAAAATGTACACAGATATTTACACTGGAGCCTTTTCCTGGTTAGCAGGGTTAGAACAAATCTTGGTCATTCTCTGTGTTTAATCCTAAATTAAGGAAATGAGGCTACTTCTGGATTAAGATGTAATATGTGCCTGAGTTTTAACTTCCTGTCTCGAGGCGTCTAATCAATGTTTTTGCGTAGCTTTCCTGGTTCGTGGTGTCATTTCTTTTCCGAGGTGCAGCAGTTCCTCCTGCGGCACGTGGGAGGTGTCATGGTGATGCGGGGCGCATCACCATGACACCTCCCACGTGCTTCACAAGTCAGACGGCGTTCACAAACTTCAACGCTCCCCTGTTCAACGAATGCAACCGTGATCGTCATTAGCAGAACCTTCGGTTTGTGTTAAAGGGGAGTTTTTCCTCTCCACTGTCACTACATGCATGCTCAGAGGAGTGAATGCTGCAAGTCAATGACTCGATGAATCTGCTGGGGTTCCCAGTTAAACTGATTTGTTTATGATGCATTTGCGATTTGAATTAGAGGATTTTCTTGTAACCTGCCCTGAGATAACATGTGTTGTAAATTGGCGCTATATACATAAACTGAATCTTTCTGGAAGGTACCACAGCAAACAGAACGCCAGACTAGAGCAACAATCAATGAAAAATGCTTTATTAATCCCAAAGGGAAATTAAATGGTGTTGGAGTATCTCATTTAAATGAGGAGTTCCTGTAGATGGTGATGAAAAAGAAAACGATTACAAAACGTTAACAGTTTAAATAAAAGCCACTAATGCAAATTGTAGAATAATTACAGAAAAAAGTAGCAGAAAGAGCAAATGTGCTGAGTTTGTTCTCCAGCAGCTCAGGATACGCTTAGAAACTTGATCAAAAGGGAAAGTTTTCATGGTAGCCTTAACTCTCGACCGGGTGTCTGCCTCACCGACTGAATCTGGAGAGGTTTCCACTGGAGAGGAGCCTGATCTTTCTCTCGCTCTGCTTCCAGGACCTCTAAGAACCTTCAGTTAACCTCTTCCTGTTATGTGTGCTCATTACTTTCAACACATTTCCCTCCGTGTGTAAGGAATCCTGATCCTGCTGGCTACGCTCTCACCGAGGGAAAACTTACACGTGGAGCAGCGAGGTTTTATTTTTACGCATAAACTGTAAACGCTACATTTAAACATCTGCGCACTTCAACTGATGCCAGATAATTATGCTTTTCAAGATAATATAAATTTGTTAAATCAATTAAGATGTGATGCATAATCAATCATCTGTTTGTACGCAGAACTAGAGACGTACTTAACTCTCGTCCCCTTCTCTTCTTTAAGCATCTGTTTTAATTTTATTATTTAAAGAAACCATGAAACTAAAATGAATAAAAAATCACAACAGCATTTCTTCCACATAACAGCCAAACACGACTTCTTTCCGTCACAAAGATGGAAATCATTCGTTCTTCTTTCTCCTTTATTACACGTTTGATCAGCTTCATGATTTAATGGTGCTTTATATATATATGTCCATATCCAGATTCTTCCCATCATTTAGTGTCACTCCTATCAGTAGGATAAAGAAATCTCTCCCTGGAAAACTAAACTTAATAACTGAGAGTATTTACCAAACATTATTTCCATTTTTAAGTTCTAGGTTTAGACTGTAAAGACGGACGCGATGGATTTATCTGCGAGTCCGGAAATATTCCGTCGTGACACGAGATGAATCCGTGAGACCCTGGCCTGGACTTCCTGTTTGTATTAGTGTCTCCGGAGCGTCTCGCGCCCACGAACGCCACCGCACGTTAATTCTTTCACGGCTCTCCCGTCTCCACATTTCCTGTCTGCAGGAAACGACACAGGAAACTGAATCAGTGCTTCCTCTGTGCTTTGTCTGGCCTGGCTGAGCCTCTCTTATGTTGTAAAACTAGTTTAAACGAAGCTCCTGGTTGGTTTACCTCCTCGCCTCTCTTCTTCTTCTTCTTCTTCTTCTTCTTCTTCTTCTTCAGTCAAAACTTCTCGTTCTGTCTGTTTTCAGCTGATTGACACGTTTGCGCTGGAGATCGGGGAGCTGAAGAAGGAGATGGTCCAGACGGCTACAGCTTCGGTCAAGGAGCCGCCTGAGTTACACGGGTAAGACGCAGCTTCATCCTCGCATCTTCAATCCTTCTAGAATACCACGTTTCAGGGATGTGTTCACTTTGACTCCGTGCTGATTAAACATGAGGGCCGTAACCCTCCAGTACTTTCTCCTGCAGGCGTTTCCCACGGAGGCGCCGAACTGGGAGCTTTGCTACAACAAAACCTCATCAGTCATCGAAACAATCCCTCACATTTAACAGGAACATTTATGTTTCATTTACTTCATTCAGTTGCAGAATCTTCTCCTGTTTGAGTCTATTGGTGATCGATAAATGACTTTTTCTCATACCTTTTGTTGTTGGCTAGTTTACGCCGTTTGTTTAACATCCCTTATTTAAGTCTCGGCACCAAAACGGTCAAGACATCAATTTCGTTTTGACATATAATTGTTTCCAACTGGCTGCAGGGAAGTGTTGTTAGTTTGGCTAAACTGTGATAATATTTTCTTATTTTTGTTATAGTTACATGTTGATTTATTGTAATTTGAAAACCAAAAACAAACATAGAGGATTGTGTTGAATAAATGACTAAAGGACTCATGACTGAGATGTTGGGTAATTATTTTGAGGCTCCTCCCACTCTCCTTTTCGTCATCGTGCTGAGGTCCAGTTTTTGCTGATTTCCTGCGTTTCGGCCACGTGGATTTTTGTTTGCTTGAAAAACGTTCTCTCTTCTCTAAAGCCTTGATGTCCACTTTCTCTGGACGGCGTCACCGCGTGGGGTTTATTTGTGTTCACCTGACGTTTTTGTCCGCCAGTCGTTTGTGAGACGGAACATTGACTCCATGACGTTGCTTCCCCAACGAATCTGTTTGCCGTATTTTTTGCGTTTCTACCAGCTGATGATGAATTTTCTTTGGGCCTGCTGCTTGGTTTTCTGCAGGCTGCAGGCGGGCCCTAACCTGCGGCCCCCGCCCTGCAGGGGGCCAGCGGGCGAACGGGACTCCGGCTACGACTCGTTGCGGAGAAGAATGAGCGTTCTGGAGCGGCTGACTCAAACTCACCAGGTCTGGCTGCTGCTGGCGCTCAGCGAGGAGGAAGCCTCCGGTATTCTGCTCAAGCAGCCGCCGGGGGTGAGAGGTCGCCGTCCCCGGGCCCAGAGGTGGCGCTTTGACCGCTACAGAGGAGGATCTGGTGGCTGACCGTGTTCTCTGTCGTTGGAGCAGGTGTTTCTTGTCCGGAAGTCGGCGGTTCTGCAGAGGAAGATTCTGTCTGTGCGTCTGGATGAGGATCGCTCAGAAACGGCCGTCGGCCACTTCCATGTGCGAGAGAGTCAGTACTGTAAGTTCGGCTTTGTTTCTCTTTTGAGTCTTTCTCCTGATATTATTGTTCATCTTCAGCCATCGTGGTTCAGAGTGAGTCAGGCGGTCTTGCCACTTCCTGTCCGCCTCTGCAGTCAGATGAGAAATAATTGCACCAGAAACAGAAATGAAAGCGAGTCCAGGGGTGATTTGGTCAACACATCTCCTCTCTTAGTAGTAATGAGTTATTTAAAACGTTCTGGGTTCGTCTAAAAATAAAGGCTGGAAAGATTAGAAAGATCTGCTCATTTGCACAAATAAAATTAGATTATTTTTGATTTAAAAGCAGGAACTTTGTGTGGGTTTCATAGTCAAACTTGGGTTTGTTTTTTGACTTGTAACTGAAGCTCCTGCTATTAAAGTATCTCTGGAAGAGCAGAAGCTAAAACTGTCGCCAGCTAGTGACAACACAGCAGTTGTTAAAGTGAGGGCACACTTTGGCCTGCTTTAAACTTCACTGTGAGCTCAGCTGCTCCTCGCCTCTCTCTGCTGTCATCAGGATAACATAAATCACGTGACTCACATAAATTCGAGGTGTGAAGAGGAGACGCAGCTTTACTGGGTCAACAACCCCAAACTGGGTGTTTAATTTGAAGCAAGCAGGTTTGCACCATTGTTACCACTGATCTCCAAAACAAACGTCTGGAGCTTAACGTGCCACCTTGCAGAATATTCAGATTGTTTTGGTTTTCCACAGCCGTCTTCTGAGTGTTTTATATAATATGTCATAGAATGAAAATGGGATCATTCTTGTTGGTTAAGGGCATTCATTTATGAAATCGAAACTAAGACGTTATCCTTGGTTGAAGTGGATCATAGATCCAGGCTCTGTTTCTGTAGCATGAGAGCGTCTCCTGAGTCCAAAGTCCCCAGAATCCAGTTCTGCATCTGCCAAAGTTAACATTTGAATCTTAAGAAGACTTCTTGCATTTTTTGTTGCAAGTCTCTGGCGTTTTAATTCATAAAACAGTCTTTGTTTCTTAATTTTTATTTGTTTTTTATGGAAATTCCTTCAGAAACACACACAATTTGAGTTACGACAGCGTTTGATTTCCAGCCCCGAGTTGTTAAGCGTTATTATAGATATATCAGCTCTTTGTTTTGCTTCTGGTCTGATTTTTGTCTTTAACGTGACGCTGGAATTGTCTGAACTTTTGTTTGTTTCCAGCCTTTTCCATTGAAGGATCCGGGATCAGCTTCGAGGATCTCTTTCACCTCGTGGCCTTCTACTGCGTCAGCAGGTAAACCGCCATCAGTGCCGGCTTTACTAATGATGAGATGAGACGATTCGTAAGAGGATGGAGAAGTTACGGGTTAAAAACATTTTTAGCAGAGTCAGCAGTTTGCTAAATGCTCAGGGAAAAACTTTTAAGGAATAAAACAATTAAAGGCGAGGCTAGAACAAAAGCAAAGGTGCGGTCCTTGGGTAGAGGCTAATTAAGGGATCATTAAAGTATCACTGGATCGTTTCTGGACTGTTTTAAACCAAAACGTCCGAACGTGTGGGGACTTTCATATCTGGATACGTAACGGAAAAAAACGAGTCAGTAAAGTTCAGGAGTGTTTTCACTTCTCTGTGCCGGACCAAATCTTACCAACCAAACTTGTGGCATCGACACTTTTTCTAACAGGATGTAAGAGTCACTTAAGGACTCTCAAACGTTTTATTATGATTTTTATTTATTTATTTCATCTTTTTTTAATTTAAAGGGACATCCTGCCGTTCACGCTCAAACTTCCCGACGCCATTTCATCTGCAAAGACACAGAAAGAGCTGGAAGAGGTCGCTCAACTCGGCGCAGGTAAGGCCTTTTATTTAACACCCATCACCTTCCTTCTCATACTGAGGTGGACGAACTCAGAAAAATTAAGACGGGAGCAAAAAATCACTACCAGATTAATGTCAGATTAAATGTTTAAACCCTTTATTCCTCCTCTGGCTTTTATGTTGTTTTAAACAAACCCGTATCAGTTTCATTTGATTTAGATTTTCATCTGGACTGGATGAGATTCTCACGGTATAATGAACATAAAGAAAATTTGTGGCCTCAGTCTTTTTTTATGATGATCTGACATGTCGTCATTTAAATTTTTATTTTGTGTGTTTTTTTTTAACACAGGATTACGCATAAACACACACACAGAATCCAGATTAAATCTAATCTTTTTCGGGTTTTTAAATAAGCTTTGACACTTTGACACGTTGCTACTTACAAATACTTCCCAGCTGTAGTTTTACAACAACATTATCCTTCAGAGTGATTTGGAGCACTAAAGCCACTTCCGCGCCAGTATTTATGACCGAACAAGTTAGCCAACAAGCAAGTTTACCTTTTGTCCAAGCATTAGAAAAGGCAGGTGTGGGTGGAGAAAGGTGTGCTGGTCATAGGTTCACCCAGCAGTGGAAACCTTTGGCCGCAGACAGTAGGAAGAGTAACAGGAGCTGCTTTATTCCCGGTATGCATTTCCCAAACCCTTGGCCTATTTTTGAAGTAAAAATAAAAGCCAGTTTCTGTCATCTAAAATCACTCGGTCTCTGCGCGTTAGATGTGCTGAGTGGAAATCTACCACCGGCCTGCCCGATGCTTAAACACCCAGCTTCACAGCCCGGCATGCACACATGCATCCCCCGACAGATCTGCTCGACTGCATTCCTCCTGAGTGGATGTGGGTGTGAGCATCTTTTTTTTTTTTTCTGTTGGAGTGATTCTGCTTGAAGACACACAGGAGGTTGATGTGAATTTCAGTTTGCGTTTTCGCTAATCTGAGACGTCGCAGCCTCGGCGTCACTCTGCAGCACACTAGAGGTGACGGTGAGTGCCCTCCTGGTCGCTTTGGGTCAGTTGTAAATACTCGTTTAATAGCTTTAAATGCAACTGTCAGCATGACTGCCGAGCCGAGGCCTGGGAGAAGCAGCATTGGTGCAACATTCCTTAAACCTGAATCATCCATCCTTGGTCGCCTTGACTTATTCATTTTAAAGGTCTTATTGTTACAAGTGATGACCTGCTGTTTCTCTCTAACATGAGAACATTTTGGCGACCCTTTTTCTCAGCGCTCAGAGTCTCCAGAAATTTTTAAAGATCACACCACAAGTAAAACGTTTTAGTCGTGTCTCTTTAAGCCTTTGCCAACAGATGCTTTCATCCACCTGGGATGCCCTTTTAGCATCTACACAGAAAATAGGCAAAAGCTACTAAGGTGAATTAGTAGATAAGTCTTTGTTTGCATCTTATCTATTTTCTTATAGTTTTAAGAAGGTTTTCTTGTATAAGGCTGGTGCAGACAGGTTTGCATCAGCAGAATGCGCTGCATGCACGATCCAGTTTAGTGAGTTTCTGCATAAATATGCAGTGACTGGGGTTGAGGGGGCGGAGTCAGATTTGGCTGCTTAAAGCTTTGTTTTCATACAAGTCTGACGTCGGCCTGAGTAAAGTTTAAGATCAGGTCAGCAGCTTCAGTTAAAAAAGGGACGAGTTGTCACTTTTGATAAATATGTTGGAAATCTGTTATGATGGTAAAAAAAAAAGATAAAATATATAACTAGTACTTGTTGACTTCCCTTGTTTAAACTTACTTTAAATCTTCAATAAAAAAATGTTTTAGTCAGAGTTATTAGCATGTACTTGAAGATCCAAAGAGCCACAGATTAGAGATTACCTGATTTATTTGTTTCTATTTTACTGTTGTGGTGAAACACTTTGAAATAATCAAATTGTTATTATTAACAACACACCTGTAACTAAACGAATTCAAACTTCATCGTACTCTCATGGCCTCTCTGCTCTGGTCAGACCTAAACTGTCTGCATTAGGATACAAAAAGTAGGGCTGCAACTAACAATTATTTTCATAATCGATTCCTCTGTCGATTATTTTTACGATTACTCGCTTTTTATTATTAATTTTATTTAGCGTTACAAGCTATTTAAAACAAAATTTCACCCAGAAAAAGGAAAACAGGAGAATTTTGCCGTTTACTTCAACTTATTTAACTTTGTTTAAAAGAACAAATGAGCTCCATAGTGTAAAATATTTGTTCATTTTTAGGAATCCCGTACAACTTATTGAGTGTTCAGCATATTAATAAAAATCTTATGCTGTTTATATGGATTCATATTTTATTTTATCTTTTTTATGAATGTTTTGCTAATATTTTCTTATTAGTTATCGGTTATTTTACTTTCCTCCTCTCCCGGTTTACCTTTGACATGTTTTAATCTCAGATGTTCACTTAAAGAAGACTTTCCTACATTTTCCTGCTCCACCATCTTGCTCAGGGCAAATGTGTTTATGAGCCATGCGCTAGCAAAACAAGGCTAACGATTGGCTGATTTCTTCTTCTACTGCTCCACTGGTAGATCACAGCCTTAGGTAGCTCATTACTGCCACCTATTGGCCGCAGACATAACAGATTGTGTTAAAAATAGACACTTATAGTAAAATGTGACTAATTGATGACTAAATTAGTTGTCAACTATTTTAATTATAGGTTAAATCGATTAGTTGTTTCAGCTCTAGTAAGAGCTGTCACCACTGCTCTTAATTAGCAACATGGTCAAATACGTTTCATATTTCTCTACTTTCTGGAACATTTTTTTAAGTCTGTCTGTGCAACCAGAGTTTTGTCTGCTTGTCTTCTTCTGTTTGATTGTGTATGGTTGAATCTTAAAGAGTCAAATTTACTCAAACAGACGATAACCAGTGGCTGGCCTTAACCGAGTCACATAGAGAACGGTGGGCTCAGCTTATCTCCTCACGTCCACCCGGGAAAGTACCCCAGCGTTGTGTTTACACTGTGGACACGGCGGGATTATCAGACAGCTGAGGAAAGGTGAGCCGTTCCATTTATAGACGGCAGCTTTAGTCACTGCTGCGTCCTCGCCTCTGCCTAGTGTTATCATAGCCCCGTAAACTAGAAGTTCAGGTTTGAATACAAAATAAGTCTTGTTTTGAAGTGACTTAGTGGAGTGTGTGTGTTCGGATGGAGGGGGGGTTACGTCATGAGTTAAAAAAATGAAAACACAGAAAGGGATCCTGAGAGAACTGGTTTGGGAGCCGTGTGTAAGAGGAAGCTGGGAGTGGTGGATCTGGAACTGCAACTGTTTGTTCTGTGGCGTTCCCCCCTCTCTGTTATTAGCTTGGGCGACGCCCTCTTTCTGAGCGTCTGTTGGCGTTCGGTGAATCAGAGGCAGGGCTTCATCGCTCTCGCCTTCAGGCAGAGGAAAAAGGCTCGATCAAAGCAGAAAGAAAGCAGCTGGAAGTTTTTCTGTCTTAGGAAGTTTTTTTTGTTTAAGGTAGCAGATTTTGTTTTATTAGTTGTTTTTTGTGATTTTCCTTCGTCTGTTTCTCCTTCACATTTTCCACGTGTGTGTGTGTGTGTGTTGGACAGGTTTCTGGGAGTCTGCCCTGGGCAGCCAGCGGCCCTCCTCTCCCCTGGTCTGCCGTCGTCTGAACCGCACTCTCAGCCCCCATCGGACCAAAAGGTCGGGGGAGGTGGAGGAGTCGCACCAGAGTGCTCCTCCGACCTTACAGCCGCACACTCCTCCACCTACCTTCATTAAGGACGGCCGTCGTCCCGTTGGACCTCTGTGCTTCGTGAACCCACTGTTCCTGCAGACTCACCCCCACGGCCACAAGGCTAACCCTTCAAGTCAGTCGGAAACGGCGAAAGCTTCGGATTCTGAGCCACCGAGCCAGAACTGGTGCAGCGAGGCGGAACCGGGTCGCAACAAACCGAACGGTAAACCCCAATCCCCACCTCCTCGCCCACCCCCTCCCCGCTCGATGCCAAGCCGCCGGCCCGCTCCATCTCCACCCGGGCCACCGGCGGCTAGTTCAAGAACCAAGAGCATGCCGGTGGCTGTGGGTGCCGACAGGCGGCAGCAGACCCCCAGCAGGCGGCCTGCGCCGGCTCCACCTTCAGTGGGCGCCAAAGCCAGCAGCCCAGCCAAAAGTGTCTCCCCGCCGAACCGTCCGCCTCCTCGACCCCAAAAGCCCGACCTGGAGGCTCACCGCTGCCACATTGCCCTGGACGATGAAACCATCGCCAGGGCTCTGTCCCATGCAAACCTCCCAGCCTGCCAACCCCCGCCGGCTGCAGAGGAACCATCATCCGGCCCTGATGAGAGGCCGCGCCGGCAGCGCTTCAGCGACATGAGCATGTCGACGTCGTCCTCCGACTCCCTGGAATATTCCCGCTCTCCCGGATTCTCTCTGGGACTGGCCCCCGGGCCGTCCCAGCACCCGGTGGAGGACAGCAGCGAGGACGACGAGGACGTTGACGAGGAGGAGGAAGAAGAGGAGGAGGACTACGGCGTCGGGATGGAGGCGGACCTTGAGTCGCGCCTCGCCCCGATCCTGAAAAACAGTCGGCGAAGGGTCGGCGTGAGTCTGGGCGGCAGCTCCTTCATCCTGGCCCGGTCCCTGAGGGGACGCTTCAGCAAGGTGGGCGGCATGCTCAGCTCCCTGATCACGCCAGAGAAGCGGGCCCTGAAACGGATCGCTGAGCTCTCCCGGGACAAGAACTCTTACTTTGGCTCGCTGGTTCAGGACTACATCAGCTTCGTTCAGGAGAACCGGAGCTGCCACACGTCAGGGATGGACTTCATGCAGACCGTCCGGCAGTTTATGACCCAGATGAAGGCTTACCTGCGGCAGAGCTCCGAGCTTGACCCTCCGCTGGAGTCCTTCATCCCTGAAGACCAGATCGGTGAGTTTGTTTTCCTCATGTTATGTCTCAGAAAACTTTTTGTTAGTTTTTTTACGTTTATTTTGTTGGTAAAGTTAAACTGGGAGTAGTCTCTTTATTAGAAAACCTTAGAGTGATGTAGCTTTTCAACAATCAAGCTTCCTAATTTAGGGAATCCGTGGGCGTCAAAGACAGAAGCAAACTCAGCCATGTTAACTTCAGCCGTCCAGATTAACCACGTCTGGTTTCCCTGGTCCAGAATTATGACACGCTTCTTCTGGCGGTGACATAAGAGGTCAAATAAAAATATGACTTTGCTGTTCAGACTTAAAAACTATCAGATACGTATTCAAATTAGTAACGAGCATGGAAGTGCCTCTTGCTTTTCTTTTTGGCTGGAAATTTCTGAACTAAGTTGTTCTGACTGCCATGAAAAACTTGGATAAGGGTCACAGATGCATTTGCCTGCTGTGTGAACCCAAACATCTACTGTAGATTAAAATTTCCGTCCCCCTCCTCCTCAACGCTGCTTTATTGGGTTACACACAAGCGGCAGCTTGCTTGGCCCCTACGAGTTATTCCCGGTCGAAGGTTGTCGGTGCGACTTCAGAGTGTGGCTGAGGCCGTTCTGAAGGTTCAGGGAGTTTTAATTTCTCAGCATGGCATAAGATCTGTTCTTGCAGAAAAGGGTCCTAGTGTCGGATTCCTCTCACAAAATGAAAAAATAATCTTGTGCTTGGTTAAAAAAAAAAAAGCCTTCCTGTAAAGTGGCCAGTTGGACTCATTAGATTAGAAAGTCTGGGGAAAACTCGGGTGTAATCTTGCTCTTCAGTGATGTCAAGGAAGTTCAACTCTTTTCTTTTCTTAGGCAATATTGGGAATATAGAAAAAATGGAAGCGGCTTGTGAATATTGAATATGTTTGTGCAAAACATCTTTACCAATCCAGGAGCACCAGTAACTGTTCCTGGTGCTAATTTACTGTTTCAGAAAGCGTACAAGTATTAAAGGCCTGGGCTCTGATCCAAAGAGGCTTTTTAGCCTTCAGTTAGGTTAATACGATGAGTTTACAGCCACAAATGTTACTCTAGGAAAAGTGTTGTCATTCTTAAAAAAACAATTTATTAATGTTTTTTGAAAATAAAGAAAATTAGATTTTCTGAATTAAGACGATTTTCTTCTGTGGGTTTTTTGATATTTGTGAAAGAAAAAAACATTGTTTCGAAACAAATGACAAGAAAATTGTATCTAAAATAATAGTTTTGGTTAAGGCTGCAAAATTAATCGTATTTTAATCGTGATCACAGTTTTGGTGGCCATGATTAAATTAACTTGATCGTCGACAATATTTAAGTTGAAAATGCTGAGCTCTGCTGCGGCGCCTGCATCTCTGATCACACGTTCTCTCAACCAGAATTCTGCCGACCAGCAGGGGGCGAACGCATGATGAAGCTCATCAAACTGCCTGATTAACAAGCGTGCAGTCCCGCACACCTTTCAGTAACTAAAGAGTAAATATGGCGGTATAATCATGCCAAAGCTCCACAAATATTGCTCTACGCGAGCGTAACAACACGTCTGAACACGCACACACGCTTTATGCTGCCGCCATAAGTACAGTATCATGTTGACTGGCCAAGAAAACGGCTCCACATCCATCGTCTGGACTTGTTTCGGATTTAAAGAAAAGAGACATTAAACAGGAAGAAGTTTACACAAAGAGAGCAGCAGAGTTGTGTCAGAATAACACAACTAACGTATTAAACCACCAGAAGAATCGTCACAGGCATAAATATGAGGAATGCATGAAGGCTAAAGCTAACGCTAACTTAAAAACCCCCGTCTGTGTCCAGCAGTTCATTGTTTTGATTTATTTCTGTATTTAAAGCTTGTAGTTGGTTGTTTATCATTTTTACATGTGTTTTCAAGGGGAGCGTCTTTCTATTGTACGGGTCAGAACAACTGCAGCTCAGCTAATCGGCCTACAATTCTAACCCTGTTTATCGTTTCTGGCCTCCTCAGCTAGTAAAAGTTTGATTGAGTGAACTTTGCTCTAGTTTTAAGCCTGTAAAGTAGATAAAAAGCATCACATAAACTCTAGTTAAACATTAAAACATGTTGTTGAGTCACAGCCAGAGTTTAGTGAACCACATAATGAGTATATGGTACAAAATGTGTTGATGTACCGTAACATACTAAGGGGGTTTTCACAGAAATATTCACTCATTCAGAGATGGTGTATTAGTTTATGTACTAGTCTATTCAACATATATTCTTTTTTTAATTTTTACACTAAACCGTTACAAACATTACTAAACATTACGGCTGCAGTGTGTTAGAAACCTTCGCTAATGTGGGTAAATATTCTTGTGCTTCCAGCTTAATGGGACTTCTATTGCGCACACTGTTGTTGAGGTGATGATATATTTGGGAAATATTGTGCAACCCCACCGAACAGCCGCTGCACACTGCCAGGCAGCAGCGGCAGAACCACAATCAGGCCGGAAAACCCAAATTTCCAACACTAATTAAGGGGAAGGAACTTTGTTTTTCGTAACTGTATAAAATAATAACTTGGCTCTTGAGTACAGAATGTCTGAGGCCCTTTAGAGCTTCCAACTGTGAGCATATTCGTTTCGCGTGCATAATGTACAATCACACATCCTTTTGTTCATTGTAGACGATCATAGCCGAGCCTTGTTCTCAGTTCTGGTGGCGCTAACAAAGCTCCTCAGAATCTGGGGACAACTTTCTGGGTTTCTGTTTGGACCAGACAGAAAACAATCGTCTCTTTTCCACTCTCTCGCGTCTCATGCGATATTTCCCTGGACAGACGTAACCGGCTTCTCCCCGTTTAGGGAAGTCTTTGAACAGCTTGTGGTTCAGATAAGGATCCTTTACAAGCGCTGCTGTTTGAATGGAGGAACTGGGCCAATCTGGAGGGAAGAGGGAAGTCCGAAGTTTAAAAACAAATTTAATCAGATCGGAAGACTGTGTTTACTCCTCGAGGTTCCCGCTGTTTGTGTTTCTTTCTCAGTTTAAAAAGAAATGTCAAGCCCTTCCCAGAAGTGACCCGCAAAACCTGTAGAGACCTGAGGAGTTTATGGTTCAGTCCTCTGACTCACCCAGAGGAATTCATCAGAAAAACTCCCTGCGTACACACAGGTTCTGATGTTTTGTTGGAACAGACGTATCTCTGCATGCCGCCTATCGCGTGAATGTGGAATAAACTGTGCCTGGAGGCGGAGGATCGCTCATGGTTGTGGCAGGCGAGAAAGAATTTGATGCTGGGTGTTTGTGTGTGTGTGTGTGTGTACAGATTCAGTCTTTGTGAGGTTTAATATTTCTCAGCTTAATGGTTAATAACTGGGCTGGAAACGTCAGGCTGAAGTCAGAGTCTAAAGAGTCATGCTCAGAGTTTATTGTGGTAGTAAATAAGTAACCTGTCACTTCTTCGGTTCAAATGTCTGTCAGAGAACAAAGTCTCTCTGGAAAGTTGTAGTTTGTGTTTTACTCCAGGGATTGAACATTGAAACGTAAACACCTGGTTGTAGACCACAGTTATCTATTAGTATGGTGTTGGGCCTCTTTTTGCGGCCAATACAGCGTAAATTAGTTTTGGGAACAACAAATGATTTTAAGCCGTTCTTCTTGCAGGATAGTGGCCACGTCACAACGTGATGCTGGTGGAGGAAACGTTTCCTGACTCGCTCCTCAAAAACACCCCAAAGTGGCTCAATAATATTCAGATGTGGTGACTTTGCAGCAATGGGAGATGTTCAACTTCACTTTCATGGTCATCAAACCAATCTCTCACCAGTCTTGCTGTCTTTACTGGTGCATTGTAATCCTGACAGACCGCACCACCTTCAGGATATAGTGTTTGAACCATTGGATTCATATGGTCCTGCAGAATAGTCCCGTAGTCCTTGGCAGTGACGCGCCATTAAGTGTTGGGCCAAGGGAATGCCATAATATGGCAGCCCAAACCATCCCTGATCCACCCCCACACCTCACTTTGTGCATGCAACACTCTGGGTGGTACGCTTCTTTGGGGCATCTACACACCGTAACTCTCCTGAATGTAAAGGTGGACTCATCAGAGAACAATTTAATTCTGCCGTGATGTTGGCAGCTGTGGTTTTCTGGATACAATCTGGGTGAGCACCCGAACAACCCTTTTAGTCAGCTTCCTCTTGTGTCCACAGTTAATCCTGTTGGATGTGGTTCGTCCTTCTTGGTGGTATGCTGACATTCACTCTCTGCTCTTACTGGTGCAATGTGCAATTAATGAAGATCGGCCACCAGGCTGGTTCAGACGTACCCATGAAACCTTCCACACTAAACTGACTGGTGTTTCAGTTTCATTGTCCAACCCCCGTACATCCATAAGCAGATATAGACAATATATTATTGTTTAGAAATCGTTATGCAGTTACAAATGAGATTAATGTTACAAATAAGTTCTAGAGCTAACATTCCTCCAAGCTTAGGTTCTAATCAGGTTCTTTCACCTCATCTCTTTGTTTAAAAACAAAGCAGACCCAGAGAAGTCGGGGTCATTTTAGATCCGGGAAGCTGTTTGATGCGGCTTAGAGTCGACATGAGAAATCCCTCTGCGTTTCACAGATATCTGCAGAACCAGATGAAACGGTTGTTTACGTTATTAATTACAATGAATCAGAGAAATTAAATAAAGAAGGCGATCTGACATTTGAGCTGCCCCCCACCCCAAGAGAGCAGGGACAGTGGCTCATCCTTACCAAGGAAGCTGCATGTTACAGATGTGTGCGTCTGGATCGAGAACTGAAAACAACAAACTGCACTTACTCCTCAGTTCCTGAACAAACATCTCAGCTAGGTTTACTTTCAGAGGTTTTTCTAACACCAAACTCCTTTGCTCTGTGGGTGTTTTCAGGACAAATGGTGACATTTAAAGGATGCTTTAAAAATTTGATGCAGTTTTATGCAATAGAAAATCTAAATCGTTCCAAAGAAAAGGAAACTTCTACGTTCAGTTCTATGGTGTCAGCTGATGTTCGTAAAGACGCTGATCCGGGTTCGTTTGTTTTTAGTTTCCACCTGATTGGTGGAAAGTGGCCGGAAGTGACTTTTGAAGTGGTTTTGTGTCTAATTATGTTTTGTCACATTTGACCGTTTTATACAGTTGATCGCGTCTATATTAGTTTGTTTTTGTTAAATCCCAGATCATCAAATGGTGAATCTGTCTCTTTCTTTCATAATATAACTGCTACAACTATTGCGTAACAACTTACATGCATTAAGTAACACGTCGCCTGTTTTTGCTGGTTTTCCTGGAACGATGGGTTTAAAGTGACGGGACTGAACCACCTGAACTTCTACTAGAAAGAACAAAGCTGGTCTGAAATCACTCTAACATCTGTCTTAATGGTTTTTCTTATTGGTTTAATCCTCCCCCAGACCGGGTTCTTGAGAAAGCGATGCACAAATGTGTCCTGAAGCCGTTGAAGGGCGTCATCGAGGTGATCCTGCACGATTTCCAGGTGAGACGTTATTCACCTTTCTCGGAAGGATCTGCCACCATGCTGGGTTTTGTTTTGGGTTTTAACCGCCCCCCGCCGCCCTCCCACCTGCAGGTAAACAGCGGCGCGCTGCAGCAGCTGAGGGAGAACCTGGCCCTGGCCAAGACCAAGAAGCCCCAGGACCTGGGGGTGGATGGAGCTGTCCCCCCCGACTCAGACGCCATCGAGAAAATCCGCCAGAAGTTCCTGAACATGAGGAAGACATACTCCCCCGACCAGAAGGTGTCGCTGCTGCTGCGAGTGTGCAAACTCATCTACACCATCATGCAGGACAACTCGGGTGAGGAAAGGAGACCCCCTGCTGCTTTCTGCTCCTCTCTCTCTCATTCTGACGTATTTAACGCTGCCTAAATCACAGGGAGGATGTACGGCGCCGACGACTTCCTGCCCATGCTGACCTACGTGGTGGCCCAGTGCGACATGCCGCAGCTGGACACGGAGGTCCAGTACATGATGGAGCTGTTGGACCCGACTCTGCTGCAGGGAGAAGGTGGGTGCGATCGGCGACCTGAGGACTTCTTATATAAACGGGCATCTTAACTGAAAGATGACTAAAATGCGCATCTGTTATCTGTAAAGCTTTGCAGCGTCAAACCGCAGATGCATCTGCCTGAATTAAAGACATCATGTGTTTGTTTAATAAAATATTACACTTATTACACAAATATATATATATATATATATATATTTATTTTTTTTAGGTATCCTTGATGAAAATGGAAACATTTTAAATACTTCAGTTCACATCTGAGCTTAATGATTTGCTCCACACCAGTAAAACCAGTCTAATCTTAAACCAGTAAAACACGTCCAGTTTACATGTTTTTTTCTGTTTTTTTTATTCTGCTTATTGTGAAATTAGAAACGTTTGCGTTTAAAGTTGGAACATGGCTACTGACACCCTGTAATCATAGGTAGCCCCACAAAAATATCCTTACAATAGAAGCTGGTCGTCCTAGTGCTGCTGCAACCAAACATGTAGATAGAAAGTTTAGTGAAAGGAAAAAATGTGGCAGGAAAAAGGTGAACAATCAACAATCATAACTATAACTTTAAAAGGATTTTGAACCAAAGAAAATGTAAAAGTTTGCGTCAGATTTACAACGTATTGAATTAAATATATGCGTGTCATCAGCCCGAATTTAGAGCGAAAGTCTGTTTTCTACACAGCCCTAGAACCACAGTTCTTTCTCTCAAGTACTCCCTAATTTTTGGTTTACAGAATCAGAATCAGAATCAGGCTTTATTGGCCAAGTATGCTCACACATACAAGGAATTTGTTTTATGGTTACATAGATGCTTGCAGTGCACGAAAAATACAGTAAAGAAACATTTGTAACATTTAGCATGTGTAATTTATATTGTTAAAAAAAGTGCAGTTTTGTGCAGTATGAAAACTATAGAAGTTATAAAAATATATAAATAAATTGTTCAATTGTTCATGAGAATAATGGAAGTTGGAAAAAACTCTCCTCTGTAGCCTGGTCGTACGGGTCTTCATGTGGTTGACACTAAGCAACTTTTTTCAACCATCATAAAATATTTTCAGAACTTTTGTGATCATACATCGACTTACAGCTCATTGAATGACGCCTCTGTCATGGCCATAGTGGGTCCGTATCGCTTTAACCGGCACAAAGCAACTTTGAGGAGGGTGGCAGGAACCCACACAAAACAACTACAAATGTTCTGACTGCTTTACTGCATACGTCACTTCCCTCGTTTCTTATCTCCAACATCATCTGACATTGTTCCACATAATTACATTCATCACCTCATCGCTATTCATCCTTCACACAGACACTGGAAACAGAAATGTACTTCAATCCGACTGATGTTTACGACGTTATGCGCTGGTGCTCATGGGAAATGTAGTTTTCCTTCACGCATAAACACTACCCCTTTTTTGCAGCTAAAGTCAACCAAAACTGAAAGTTCTTGAGTGTTTCTCTGAGAGTCTCAAGACTTTTATTTATTTATGTTTTACTATAAACTTGAAAACATAAACAAACAAAAAAAAAACATTTTTATGAATATAATCAGAGACCAAAATATAAAATATTTCTGCTGTGCTGAAACGACTCCCCTCACTATCGTCTGCAGGGCCGCCTTATCTGCCTTGATTTTCTTGATGAATCACACTTGAGACGCAGAATGCCAGTTCCAGTTTCCTGGATTTAACGAAACTAACAAACCACTTTTTATATATATAGTATAGTAAACACTGGTAATGCAGCTGACAAATGTCTGAGCTCATTAATCACCGTTTTGTTTCTGCTGAAGTCAGTTAAACAGAGGAAAGTCCTTCTCTGTAAAACGTGATTTAAGGAATCGTTGAGAAATAATATTGTAGTTTTTAACCAAAAAAATACTTTAATGATTACGTTTTAATATTAAACTTTATTATATTGAAGCAACATTAACTCTTAGGTTGAGGCATTTCTGTGCCTGTTTTATGTATTTATTAGCCATTCTTGCGAAGCTCTTTGTTTTCCTGTGATTACCTGATCTTTGTTCTGACGAATGTGTTAAGGAAAACATTTGAGGTGTGTACAGAGGAAGGAAATGTCCTCATGTCTATGGTAGGAAATACCTATCGGAGCTTGATTAGAATAGACTGGATCTGATTCAGATGAAAAGAACAGCAACATATTTCCCCATCTGAGTCGACCTTTGCGGCACGTAGACCGATAAAAAGCTCACATGTGAGAAATTATTCACCAACCAAAAATTACACTATTCTAATAATCCTATCGGTTTCTATTTTAAGGAACATAAAAGTTTCCATTTGTTTCCTAATTTTTGTGTCTATCTGGTTTCATTTCTTGGTAAATTGTCCTGTCAGGCTGTGGGTTCCCTAATTTCCGACTTCAACAAATACATATAAAGAGAACAGCCTGTCTAGGAACTACAGAGCAATTTTTAAAAAGACAACAGATGAAGTCACAGCACTACTCAAATTTAACACCAAGAACAAAATCCCTGATATAAAGGTTTCTTAGCACAGCCATTAAAGATGAATGTTCATTTATGTCCTCAGTTCTCTAATATTCCTATGGGTTCTTTATTTGCTTTCCGAAGTTAGGTACATTGTTTTCTGCTTAACCTGCCCTGGGCTGACCAGCTGCTACCTTTAGCCTCATAATATTACTGTTTATTTCAAATAGGTTGATAAAAAAGTGTTTTTGTTAACTAAGATATTTAGAGATGAAAGGGATTCCATGTTTGTGCTAATAAACAGGCCACCAATTTAAAATATAAAGGGAGAGTTTTCTTCCTCTCTCAAGTGTTTTTTTCGTGTCCCTACAGGTGGTTACTACCTGACCAGCGCTTACGGCGCCATGGCGCTCATTAAAAACTTCCAGGAGGAGCAGGCGGCGCAGGTCCTGAGCTCTGAGGCCAGGAACACCCTGCACCAGTGGCACCGCCGGCGGACGGCGCAGCGATCCGTGCCGTCGGTGGACGATTTTCAGGTACCTCGCCTGACCTGAGCCCACCTTGAACATCCAGGCAGTGAGTCCGAGTTAAACCCATCAAATCTGCATCAGTGCATGGATGATGCTGTTGCTACTTTACTAACACGGCACTATGTGGATTTGTTGGAGAGCACCCCCTAGTGGAATATAACTGCATGCAGAGTTTGTACTTTTGGCGTTCCTGCATGAGAGCTGAATCTCTTCAAAACCAGGAAGAATTATTGTTTGGGATCGTTTTTCTGCTGTGTGTCGAACGTTTACCCGTCTGACACACTGGAAAAAACAAGAAGTGTTACTGAGCATTTTTCTCTAGTTTCTGTTGCAAATATCAAACTACGCTGGAAATCAGAAAATAATATCTCACTAGGTAAACTTTTACTAAGCTATAGGAGCTTGTTTTCTAGATTTTATCATTTGAAGCTGCTTTCAGGGACAATCTGAATGTTTTCTGGAGAAACAAGAGTTGAGCTCTTTTACCACGATGGCTTATTCTTCCTAGAGCTGAGACAACTAATCCATTTTACCGATTTAAATCGATTATTAAAATAGTTGATTGCTAATTTAGTCATCGATTAGTTGCTTTATAATCCGGTTTTACCGTAAGCGACTATTTTTAACACAATCTGTTATATCTGCGGTCAATAGGTGGCAGTAATGAGCTACCTAACGCTGTGATCTACCAGTGGAGCAGTAGAAGAAGAAATCAGCCAATCGTTAGCCTTGTTTTGCTAGCGCATGGCTCATAAACACATTTGCCCTGAGGAAGATGGCGGAGCAGGAAAATGTAGGAAAGTCTTCTTTAAGTGAACATCTGAGACCAAAACATGTCTGAGTTGAAGCAGGAGAGGAAGAACCAGCGCGATAAAATAAGCTAATAAGAAATAAAGGCGCTAAATACTGTTAATGAATTCAGTTCATATTCATTTAGAGTTGCAGGAGCAACAATAAAGGAACACATGTGGAACAAGACGCTCACCCCCAGCAATGTCTACCACTTACTAACTCTGTTCTAAACATGCTGGTAGAGACACAAGTTCAGATTATTAGGAACAATAATGTCCAACTAAATCAGAACATTCACAATAAAGATCTAATTAAA
>JAVLVB010000913.1:1360423-1374377 GCA_032876305.1 Orestias chungarensis
TTAATGAATTCAGTTCATATTCATTTAGAGTTGCAGGAGCAACAATAAAGGAACACATGTGGAACAAGACGCTCACCCCCAGCAATGTCTACCACTTACTAACTCTGTTCTAAACATGCTGGTAGAGACACAAGTTCAGATTATTAGGAACAATAATGTCCAACTAAATCAGAACATTCACAATAAAGATCTAATTAAAAAGGAATTTAAATGTAGAGCAGAATAAGGGCTGAGATTATTGTTAATATGCTGAACGATCAATAGGTTGAATATAATTGTTCCTAATTTTTTGTATTTTTTGCCTAAAAATGAACAAATATTTTACATGGTTGAGCTTATTTGTTCCTTTAAACAAAGTTAAATAAATGACAGTGAATGGCACAATTATTGTGTTTTGCTTTTTCTCAATGAAAATTCGTTTTAATAGCTTAAAAGTAAGTAAACGCTAAATGAAATAATAAAAAGTGTAGACTAATTTATTATGAAAATAAACGTTGGTTGCAGCCCTAATACTTTAAAACTTTTAAAGCATGTACCTCACCTGTTAAGCATGGCGGTGGCAGCATCATGATATGAGCTGATGAGTAATGAAGGAACAAATTACTTTAATATAAGCTTGATCCCAAACACAGAAGCTGCATCGGCTACTTAAACTCTCCCTCCCTTCTTTATGGAGATGTAACGTGTCTTTTTTTGGGGGTTTTCTTCCCTCCACAGAACTTTCTGCGGGTCGCCCTGCAGGAGGTGGGCTTGGGCTGCACGGCTAAAACCCTGCAGGTCCAGCCCTATGCCACGGCGGAGGAGATCTGCTCCGTCTGCGCCTACAAGTTCAAGATCCCCGACCCTGAGAACTACGCCCTGTTCCTCATCACCGAGGACACGAGCCAGCAGCTGGCGCCCGACACGCACCCACAGCAGATCAAGGCGGAGCTGCACAGCCGGCCGCTCGCGCACGTCTTCCACTTTGTCTACCGGAGGGTGGGAAACCTGAACCTGTGCGACCCGGCCGACATCAACAACGGGAACTGCCTTCAGGCGGAGTAGGGAGGGAACGCAGTCACACCTGGTTGGAAATAATTTGGTATATTTTGTGTGTTTTATGAAGAGAGAGAGAAAGAGAGCTGAGGATGTCTGATGTTTGTTTGGAGGGACCCCGATCGACCTATAGAAATACGGCGGTGAATAAAGGTGCAGGTGGGTTTTAAAGAAGGTATGAAGTCCAGAAATCCTATTTTCCTTTAACTGCTGTCCCCATAAAGCCTTAGAAGTGAACCAAACACTGTATGTTACTGAGAGCGGGCCCCAGATGAAATTTTTTTTTAAATGTTTATTTAATACGTAAAAGGATCTTTTGTTAAACATGTTTTTTTTTTTATTATTGCTCCACAGCTGCTGGTCAATTGTGGATTTTGTTTCTGTGTAGAATTATTTTTATATTACATAAAGTCACAGAGATTCATATTCTGGTGTAATGTTTTGTTTCCTGGTCTTATCTATGCAAATTGTTTCTTAAAAATGACAATTTTTCAGTTGTGAAATGATCAAAAGGTGATATTGGAAATTAAAAAGATTCTGATTGAAACTACCTCGGGGTCTCCTCCATGATGTTCACAGGATTTAACACCAGATTCCTCCTCTGGTTATAGGATGAAACTCAAATCAAGTCATGTTGTGTTTTTTTTAGTATTGTTGTTATTATTATGATTATTTTTATTATAAAATTAACACTAAAAAAAGCAGGAAAAGAAACTTCCAGAAATAAAAACAGCTGAAGCGTTAACATTTCTTGGAGTGTAGCAGTTATAATAATAATAATAATACATATAGTGACGTGATGAGAAATAAACCAACTATATATTTAAAAAAAAAGAATCTACAGAAATTGCAATGTATATTATAGCCATCGAATTATGATTTTGTCCACTGTTGGTGTTATTTAAATGACCACATCCAACAAATATTACTCATCTTTAATAACCAAGTGTTGTTAATGAATGAGTTGTGCCTTTAATTTAAGTTGGTAGGACAATAAAAACCTAGTGACTTTCACCGAAACTACCTATTAAAATCAGCTAATTAAGCAAGCGTTAGTCATATCCTGGCTTGTTGCTGAAATAAAGAATAACAAACAAACCTAATGAACCTGAAACATTTAGGACATTTGTGGGGAGTTTTTTGGCTTTTGGGTCTACAGAGATTTACCAATTTCTACAGGAATAATATGATAAATATACTCATATACCCTTAACTGTTTTTCGAGGCAAATCATAGAAACAATCACTTCAGCAAAGGGTTTTAAACCAATGCATATTAGTAATGACAACTAATAAGCAGCATAATGTTCGCCGATAAAACTAATACAAATGTTTTAAAAAGCTGAATTTTCATGTCGAAGACCCTAAAAAGACTTAAATTCAATCATAAATAATTATTATAAAGTTGGGGATATTTATCTTTCATTAGTTTGGGTTAATAGTTTATCAAATATTCAAAACTTTTTCTGACCAAGTAGGTGCAGCACGTCTCATTTCTTTAGATTTTTATATATATTATGTTATATATAGACTTAAGACCAAGAATAAAGCTTCAAATAATTAATGAATTAAAGTTTTACTATTCAAGTATAAACTTGACATATTCATCTTAATTGATTATAATTGATTATTATTTCTTTATATTTTTTTGCATTTCAATGCTTTTATTAGTAAAAATTAGAAATGGAGCCTGAAATATTCCAGAAACACCCAAATCTAATTCATAATTTACTTATAGGTGTGTTTTTAAAAAAAAAGGCAAACATTATTTTCTAACTTTTTAATGCTGACAATGAATAATGCACATCTTACAGCATTAATTTGATCCTTCTATTGATGCTTATAGTGACAGAAACATAAAAAAAACTAACAATAAATCAGTGCAAATGTGTCAGAAAAGGCTTTTTTTTTTAACAGATGGTTGTTTTTCTGCGTCCTTTGTGTAGGAAGATTCAAAAAAATTACATTTTTTAATACTTACATTCATTTCTTGTTTCAGGGCCAGCAGCACAGAAAAGATGCAGATGTCTGTCTGTGACCTGGTCCTTGATCACTTAATGAAACCCCAAATATAACTTTCTTTCTGCAAATTTTAATTTCAAACCAAACAAAGTGGGTCAGAAATGGTGCTGGCTGCAGAAACAAAAGTACTAAAATAAAAAAAGAAACATTTAAATAGAGAGCGAGAAGAAGATTTACCCTCAGACTTTTCTTAATCCCAATCTTTATTGCTAAAAATTGTTTTTTCTTTTACACGTTTGACTGTTGATTTACGTGTTTAGTTGCAAATTTATACACACATTGTGTTACTGAACAAATATGGGTATTATTCATACCCATACTTGAGATATGTTTTAAGACCAACTACCAAAACAAACTCCTTGTATGTCATATTTGTAATGTATAATGCAAACGCCTCCGCCATTTTAGAATATGTGTTTACAGGAACGTGCGTCATCCTTAAAAGTCATGAAATGCTTGGTTGGAAATACATATGTTACTTATACTCGTGTCACCATGCAGTTTGGACTCCATCTTTGATGTTTACACATTTAGACGGGGTGCAACGTTCCCAGAGATACTGCAATACCAGCTCGATATGTGGAGTGGACGGAGCAAGCCCCTAATCCATCTCCCTGTTCCGAAAGTGTAGGTTACCAAATATATATTAGATTTTAAATTACTGTTTGCTTGTTGTTTGTCCAATCATACATTCTGAGTTTTACTCCCTGAGACATAATGGAAATAACTTTAGGAAATATTATATCTCAACGGAAAGAAAACAAAGCTATGTTGGCCATAATCTCTATGTATGTCCAAAAAGACATGATACTAGCCCTGAAATACCCAGTTCAGACGTTAAAAAGGTTAAACTTCTTTAAAATATTAGTTTAGATTGGATACACACGATACTTCGAGAGAGGATAGAAGCAGCGAGGCCCTCCATCACTGCTGTTGTTTGGAAATAACATGTCGATCAATTCAGTGGGTTTATCATTAATTGACTAATCGGTGGTCCCAATGCGTCGTGAAGTAAGACATAATTTAACTGATTATTATTGAAAAAAATATTCAGAAGCAATGGTTTAAAAGTATTAAATTAAATCTTCTTAGCTGTCTTGTGCTCTTTTAGAAACAACTGTTTTCAGTCTGGATTTAAACATCGTCGGAATGGAGGTTTGTCTCACATCGACTGGAAGAACGCTCCAGATTTCAGGAACATAACTCTGAAACGCAGCCTGGTTGATCCCAGTTCTGGCATGAGAACCTGAGCTTACCAGAGCCAGACTGGTTTATGGGACTCTTCAGACATGAAAACAAGCAGAGCTGGCTAGTTTTGTCTTACAAGTTGTTTAGAGAGCGCCCAGTGAGCAGACTGCAGCCTGGAGCCAAACACTTGATTTAACTTCTGTTAATTCTGGTTAAGACTGTAAACCACATTCGGATTGAAACAAGAAAAGAGGTCGAAACAGTCAAAAATACCATATGGTTGATAAATATAATAATAACACACTAAAGATTGGGGTTAGACTGGGAGGCATTTTCTTTAATGCTTAATTATTAACCTAATGAAGCAGAAAATGGGGGTATCCCTAGTCTTTGTGGTTCTGGTCTTCAGCTGTTGATGCAATAAAAACTCTTTATCTGTTTTTTAAAGAGTCTGCTGCTGTTAAACAGTTGGGTCATTATGTAGCTGATAATCCTGCTGCTGACATGGAGGTTTAGAGACAATTTGTTAAATTTGTGCATTAGTAAATTTGCTTGTGTGAAACTTCAGAATGTGTTCTGTCTCAGCGAGAGTGATTAAAGCATCCCGTACTCTCTATCTTGTTCACTTGTGGAGACGAAGAAGCAAAGGAGTGAGCTGAAACCAAAAGTGACACGGACTGGGGAGGTTTGTTGGTGTTTCCACTTTCATGTTGTATTATTATTATTATTATTATTACCAAAGATTGTTGTGTTTCTGAGAAACTCCACAGAAAGTTCAGTCAGATTTAAATCTAGATTCTGGAACAAGTGGCTTTTTTGAACATTTATGACTTTATTCACTATTTTTATTTATTTTCTCATATATTCATTTATTTTATCATTTTACTTCTGTTTTTAAAATAATAAATTAAAAAAACGTCTTTGCTTTGTTTAAATACATTAGTGTGTTTAAATTATCTTTAAGCAGCTGAAAACATTAAAAAAAGTATGACCTATTTTCAGTCTGATCCTGGTTGGGTTAATTAAAAACATGGCAGCTGGTTCTATTTCAGTCACTCAGATAGCAGCTCAGGGCAGAAGTGAACGTGGTTGACTTAATTTTGTGAGACAAAGCATTTAAAGTACAAACAAACAGAAAAATTAAACAGAAAACTCAAGACGATTTACTATGTTTTTTAATATAGTTTTCTTTGACTTGTGTGATTTTAATTTTAAACACAATATAATAAAAAAAAGGCAACTTCTCTTGCCTTCTTCAGTCAACCGCTACTCACAGATCTATATAGTATGCGTTTATGCCTCACTCAGAGACTTGCTTCCCTTCCGGATATCATATAGATCTAAAAACTGGGACGGGGACCTGACGGAGCCTTCTGGGGGTTCCCGCGCTCCGCCTGTCAGTAAGTAAGAAGCTAACAGCAGCTGCTCCTGTTCTGCTGGCCTGGAAACGTGCTGGTTTTGCTGCTTTACATGTAAGTTTTACAATGTTGTTTTTATGTTGTAATTGTTCCCACACTACTACTGTATTATGAAGGAATTATGAATGAAGTTTTGTGACATCCGGCTTTACTACTGTCTGACACAACAGCTTGCTGGCAGGTTAAAGGTTTTTATTTTATTTGTTGTAATCAAGACGGATATTAATATTTGATATCATTTCACTAGGTGTCCTATATTTAGAGTAAATTGTGATAATATAATTTTAAATTTATTTTTTTACCACAGAATTTATTAACAGGCATATCAAAGTCCTAACAATGTTGTAAAGGTTGTAATTGTATTCATTTATTTATGCTACAATGATTAATATCTAACAGATCTCTTTACTTTCACTTTCACTGAGTAGCTTGAGAAATCCCTAATGAATCAATGATATGATCATGTTTCATTTAAAGTTTTCATAAATAAGGACTATTTACCTAATATTATTTACATAACTCAGATTTGAACAGGTGCTCTTTATCAGAATGTAAAATAGTTCAAATCTAACCTCCATCATGTCTTAAGGGTGTAATTAAATGTCCTGCCAAATTTAAATACCCCCTTTCTGCATCCATGGGGAGTTTTAGGAGCTAAGGAAGCAGCCAGGTGCTGTAAAAATGATACAAATACATATTTTTATCTGATTATTATAAGTTTGAATGATTGTATAATGCAAAATTTAACACAATGCCGAGACAAAAAGACAGAAACAGTTACCTGAGAGATACAACTCTAGCTCTTCATCAATCTGGGAAGGGGTTAGGGTTATCATCATATTCCTTTGTTTTTTATATTCCTGTTGTAACGTTTTAGGATCCGGAACAATTTTGCATCCGTTTAACTATTTTAAATGTGTCCCATTGCATGAATCGATAAAACGTATTTCATGGAGTTTTCTTCTTCCCTAATGTTTAACGCTTTGGCTTTTCCTCTCAGCGAGCGAAAAATCCTAAATTACTGTTCTCTATTTGAGTAATGTCTCCTAATTAAGCCCTTTCTAACAAATAGATAGATAGATAGATAGATAGATAGATAGATAGAGTGGGTATGGAAAGTATTCAGACCCCTTTAAATTATTCAGTCTTTGTTTCCTTGCAGCCATTTGGTATAACCAAAATAGTTCATTTATTTCCTCATTAATGTTCACTCAGCACCCCATTTTGACATGAAAAAGACAGAAATGTTGATATTTTTGCAAATTTATTAAAAAAGAAAAACTACAATATCACATGGTCATAAGTATTCAGACCCTTTGCTTTGTTTTTTTCATGTCAAGATGGGGTGCTGAGTGAACATTAATGAGAAAATAAATCAGCTTTTTGTGTTATACCAAACGGCTGCAATGAAACAAAGAG
This sequence comes from Orestias chungarensis, assembly GCA_032876305.1. Lineage (NCBI taxonomy): Eukaryota > Metazoa > Chordata > Actinopteri > Cyprinodontiformes > Cyprinodontidae > Orestias > Orestias chungarensis. Next base: position 1,367,505 of record JAVLVB010000913.1, read on the forward strand.
TGAATAATTTAAAGGGGTCTGAATACTTTTCGTACCCTCTGTAGATGTAGAAACAAAAAAGTAATTTACAAAAATGTTGGAAATGAGGTATTGTTCACCAAGGTATAATGTGATATTAAAAATGTAATCAGTACAGTGAAAAAGCCGTTTCGACGTGATGATGTCAGCGATTTGGTGCGGGGCTACGTGACGAATAATATCCGGTAAACAGGAAAGGAGCGGCAGTTTTTAAACAACACTGGAGTTGCTTGTGTGACAAAAGAAACAAAATGGACCTGAAGTCAGAGCAGCAGTGGTCAGTGGAGGAGACAAACTTCCTGCGCGCAGTGTGTTTCTCCACCAATGTGCAAAAAGAGACTTGAGGGGGTTTCAAGGACCAAACCGATGTTCGAATACATCCAGATGGCTGCAGGAGGGTCTGAGCGCAGTGGTGAGCAAATTATTAACAAGCTTAAAAAGTGTGGTTGTGGTCTTGTGGCGGTTGGATTTGGCGCTAAATCTACTGGGTAATGATGACGTACGGATACGCATGGAGCCATGTAATGACGTAGCTTTCCGGGCAGCACTAGTGAGTGGAAGAACAACCGGTTCTTTGTTGGTTCGCGCTTGGAACCAGCTGTGAACCGACTCTAGCACCAGCATGGAACCAGCCCTTGGTGGAAAAGGGGAAAGGTGTGGAGTTGAAAGGTCTGATGGCTTGAAGGATGGCAGCTTTCCTCATCAGCCTGTCGAGTCGTCCAGCATCTCTCTTTTTTTATGCCGCCAACACACCAAGACATAAAAGATTAGCTGGCTACCACAGACTGCTAGAAAATCAGCAGGAGTTTCTGGCAGATCCTGAACAACCCGAGTGTCCTCAGGGGGGTACAGTCTAATTCCTGTAGAGGGGGTCAGTGTTCACTGACCAGTCCAGCCTGCTGTCGAGAAGAACTCAGAGGTATTTGATGCACTCGACCACCTCCACGTCGACCCCCTCGTCGGAGATCAGTTGCAGAGTTGGCCTGGTCCTCCTGAAGTCTCCTTAGTTTTGGTGATTTTCAGCTGTAGGTGGTTAGTTCAGCACCTCAACCAGGCTGATGTGTACAGAGGAGAACAGGACTGGATAATGCAGATATTTTATTGGGCAAAACTTCGAGAGTGCAACATCTCCATGATATTGGAAGTGGAAATGTTTATTATAGTTATCGATATAGAGTTAAGATTTAGGTTTAAACTACGATCTACAGACAAGAGCTCGAAGTTGTGCTGACGTGGACATCTGGTTTTGTTTTCTGTGACTGATTTTATCAGTGGTCGCCCTGGCAGCATCATTTTAACTGTAAAATAACCTCTCACTGTTTTAAAAGCAGGTCTGAGAGGAAGACCGACTCCCAGCTTCTTTGAAATGAAAGCGTTTCGATCCTGCTGAAGCCTTTAGGTGGCGCTGGCTCTCTGCTGCGCTCTGTTTTCCTCTCATTTCCATGCGATCCGGCTGGAAGACGGCTTGTTTTGTGCATTCCTACTGGATGTTTCTGCTCAGGAAATTAACCATAAAACTGGAAACACTTAAACGTCCTGTCAAAGGAAAAGAAAAGTGGCAGATATCCACGTTTTTAATGTGAAGCGTCTGTGCGGCCCGACTCTTAGCTGTGCAATAACAGAACTAATAATGTCTAATACACATTTTAGCGCTCAGAGGTTCACGTTTTCTTCTTCTTTAGGATTTCTTCACCACTGCAGCTGTTTAATTCGGATCAGTTTCTGCTTTGATCCCTGGTTTGATCAACTCCAGCCATTCTGTGTTTTTAATTTCCTCAGTTTTCATCTTCGGCCAGCTTTTGTTTTTCCTGTAATATATTGTTTTGTCCTACGCACTGCAGCGATGGGGGAAAAAACATCTTCCGTTCTGAGTTTATTATTTTCTAGAGAAGCGTTACCTTCCAAACTCAAATCTATCTGCAGCTTTGAAATAGCAACGCTTTTAATACACAAAAATAAATATGTAACGCTTTTATGAAACTAGTAGTTATTAGATGCTGAACTTATGGTATATGCACCACAAAACAGTGATATAGTAATAACTGGAATGCATTTGAGTTCTGATCTTTGGTTCTGCAGAGTACCTGTAACTCTGACCAATAATCGGGGAAAGTTACAGCATCCTGTTTTTGTTGAGACTGCTTGAAATCAGCGGACGTAACCCTGCGGTGATTTTGTGGTGAAACAGATTGAAAATGGCAGCTTTGAAAATCAAAAACTCATCTTTAGCTTCTGTTTGTACACATCCAGAGTCTGTGCCGTTCATCCACTGAAACAAACCTCACAGCCGCTCACTTCGATTCGAAACACCGTTTTGTTTTCTTTATCCTGAAGTACATTCAGCCGTCCCGTCTGCAGATTAATGACTCCTCTGTTTGTTGTCGTTTCTGTGTGCTTCCAGGTTTTTAGCTCGCTCCCTGATCAAGATGTCGAATCCCAACCCGCTGTTGAGGCTGGAGCAGCGAGCGGCCGAGGCCGATCAGATCATCGAGTACCTGAAGCAGCAGATCCAGCTTCTGAAGGAGAAAACATGTAAGTCACACAGTTCCTGTTGCCAACTTTTCTTACTTTTGACTGACACTAACCCCCCCCAGCCAAAAGTGAACAGTCCATCGCGTCGCGTAGTGATGTCATCACCTCAACGCCATCATAACAAACACACGTTCTGGTCCCAGCAGCGGCGGCACGTCGGCCATATTGGATGTGTCAGATCTGCCCCGTAAACTAATGAAATCAAATGGACTGAAGTTGATCCAGCATCTTACTACAGGAGCTTTAAGTTAGTAACAACTGGCTTTGTTCTTAGACAGATTCTGGATTTCAGAACTAAGCAATGTTCATAATTAGCTCATACTACGTTATAGATGACCTTAAATGGTCCAAGACTCTAAGTTAGCATAACGGGACTAAATAACTGGATCAGCTATGCTGCTATGTTATGTCATGTTTGCTGCTTACTAGATATGGCAGAAGCAGGTTTATTCTCCTACATCTGGAAACAACAGTTACCATGTTTTTCACGCTTTTCTGCATATTTTTGCTCTTTTTCGCATCTTCAGCACGGAAAACAGGACGAAATGCAGAATTCACAGCAAAATCAAGGATTTTTGCCACCGTTATTCTGAGGGGGACTGGTTTATAAGTGTTATACCAAATGCAAGTAAAATATACACAAATAGAAGCTCAATACAAAACAAAGTAAGAACAGCTGATTGAACGTTTAACTTAAAGCTTGTTTGGAAAAGCTGTTTGGAAAACACAAAGGGATAAGTTTAGGTCACCCCGAGTTTTAAACTTTAAACGGTTCTCAGCCAAGGATTGAAGAATAAGGGATCAACATTTTATTTATGTATTTGGAGGCCTGTACATTAAAAGCTCTAAAATAAAAAAATATGTGTTCAAAATTGAATATTTTAATCTGGCAGCCAGTCAGTGTAAAGCAGATGAAACCGATTCTACGTGTGACCTTCCGTTAGTTCCCTTGAAAAGTTTCACCGCAGCGTTCTGGACCAAGTAGGGACCATTGGCAGCAGACTGGTCATCAAAAGTAAAAAGGGAATTACAAAACTATACGGGAGAGAACATCAACACATGAATGATAATAAATAAATGTATTTAGTGGGTTTTTATTGAAGGAGCCGTGCTGTTAGTGATGTCAGTAAACAAATGGGAAATGAGGCAGCCGATGTATGAAAGGAGAAAATACGGGCTTTAGGAATGAGTGCTGGGGAACACCATGCAACAAGTAGGTTATTTTGATCCCCGTTGGTTGCAAACATGGAAAAGAATCTGTTGCACATATAAGATAAAACCAGTTGAGTCATTCTGCAACTAATGTAGCTGAACGTCGAGGTCAAAAGCTGAAAAAATCCCAACTTCTTTACTTCCTCCCAACTTTTTCCATCTGTGTTGATTAGCAGCACATATTTCCACCTCTGCTGTTGCAGCCGTCCAGGCCAGCGTGAGGGAGGAGAAGAGACTGACGGCGGAGAACGCCAAGCTGAAGAACGACATCGAGGAGCTGAAAAAGCAGCTGCTGGAGAAAGAAAACAGAAATGGAGGTAATCACACTTTCACTCAGACCTCCGAGCCCATCGGGCAGCATTTGATGTTGCTTTGTCTTCTCTCTGACACCACCTTGCTGGGTTTTCGCCAGCTTGGACTGATGGACACAATATTGTCGTCGTTAGTTGTTTTTACAGAGGAAGGGAAAAAAAATAACAACAACAAAACGATCAGGAAGAAACAAGTAATTTAATTTGGTGAAATGGTAAATGTTGAGGAATGTGTTCCAGCACACTGCAGAAGATGTTTTTCCACTTGCTCCACGTTTGATTGCCTAACCTAATCAAACATTGATAAATACTGTCAGGGCATCTTTGATCTGGTATACAGATTAAAAGACTCGACTTTACACCACGGTTTTAATGCCTCGCTGTGAAAAGATCCAGGAAAATGATCCAACGCCTGCTTTTGTGATCAAAGCCGACTCCAGAGTTTAGAAAGCGTAACTTTTGCCACGTTTGTTGGTTCAGAACTGCAATTCAGTTTATTTATACAGCACTAATTTACAACAGATGTCCTCTAAAGACACTTCAAGACAACTTATCCAATCAAACGTGCATTCCAGAGGATCCCAGTTATCAAGCAAAGCATCAAATTTAGCTCATTGTTTACATATTTGTTTAGATTTTAATGTAAATAGTTCAAATTTCAAAGGAAACTCGGCACTTAGCAGCATTAAAAGCTCAGAGACATTAGATGACAACTTTACAGGGATCCCTAATAATGCGCATGCTGGTAGTGACAGTGGAGAGGAAATACTCGCTTTTAACAGGAAGAAAACTCTCAGCAGAATCAGAACCTGACTCAGCACCAGCGGGTGTCTCACACAAAAAGAATCAGAGTAACGGCCGTAGATGTGCTTCCTACGGTAGGGAAGTTGTCACGGCTGTCAGAACGTTGAAACAGTTGAAACGACAGAAAAGATGAGGATGGTAGAGTAGTAGGAGAAAGTAGTCCGGAAAAGTTGTCTGTTTAACCTGTTGCAGCAGAACAACAGAGAAAGCTGAGAGCAACCGAACCTTTCTGGGTTTTCTTTTTAATTCTGGAGGAGCTGCAGAGATCAAGAGCTCAGGTGGGAGAACCTGTAAAGGAAACTGTAAGCAATCCTTTTTTTGTTTTTGGCCACTTTGGGACACAGCAAAGATGTGGACGAAGGCCAAAATAAAACTTTTCACACTACATATAAATGTTTGTGTTACACGTAAGCGACGGCATCATGCTGTGTGAAGGTTTTTGAAACACGGGAAAACTGATCAGAAACAATGGGAAAATGGATGATTTAATATTTGTTCTACAACTGCATCAGTTACTAAATCATAATTAAGTTTGTGCAGTTTTTTATTTTTTTCAATTATTTTGGAAAAAAATAACAAAAATAAGCAAGTTGTCTGAAAATGTTGTATGTTTTTGTTATTTTTTCATTGTTTAGATACAAACTATTGTGCATGACCTGCAGTAAATGTTTACAAACTGTAGAAGGAAACCGGGGCCTGTTTCCCTGCACAGCTGGTCGGCTGACATTTCAACCTCTACATCAGAAACATGCGACCAAAATAAGCTGTTTTTACCCACATGTGACCATATTCCCCTTTTTCACAACAGTCTAGTTACAATTTGTTTAGAAACAAATAAAAATCAGGACTCCGGCGCTTCAAAATATGGTGCAAAAACACAGTTTGAACATTCTTGCCGCATTTTTCACAGATGTTAACATTGAGTTGAGATAAAAAACGCGCGGTGGCGGCGCGCCTGCAGATTGATGTTTGTCAGACTCTGGTTCTGCCTTTGGCGGCGGTTCAAACATCAGGCGCCTCAAATGAAGGGTCACGTATCCTTGTTGTTTTTTTGTAGCCTTCGCTTCCCTCCACTCCATCAGCGTGGACACGGTGTCATTTAGCCATCACAAGTGTTTGCGTCGGTGGAGCCGTGCTCCCTCTGGCTGTGTAAATACAGCTCCCTCTGGGTCATTTAGCCGGGTTAGGGTGGGGCAACCGCCTCTCGATGTGAAGGTGTGACCGCTGTATTTGTGGCGTCGGCGAGGCTCTCTGATGTCTAACGTCTCGGTTGTTCTCCCTGCAGTGCGGGACGTTCCCATGCCGCCCGGCGACTCGGCTGCAGACGTCTGTTCGAAGCCCGCGCCGCCTAAATCCTCTGATGCTCCATCTTCTGTTTCCCCTCCCGCTGCTGTCCACACACCCCCTCCCAAAGAGGAGCCCAAGAAGAAGAAGCAGGAGAAAAAAGGTTACATATTGCTGTAGGGGGTTTTATCTTGTGACTAGAGCTGCAACTAACAGTTATTTTCATAATCGATTCATCTGTCGATTATTTGTACGATTAATCGCTTTAATTGTATTTAGCGTTTACTCTCCCATATAAGCTATTAACTCTGTATTTTCATTAGGAAACAGAAAACGCACGAGAATTTAGTCGTCCACTGCAATTTATTTAACTTTGTTTAAAGGAACAAATGAGCTCAACAGTGAAAAAATGTGTTAATTTTTAGGGATAAAATACAAAAATGAGATGAAACTCCATAAAACCTATTGATCGTTCAGCATATTAACAATAATCTCAGTCCTTATTATTCTCTACATTTAAATTCATATCTTATCAGATCTTTATTGTGAATGTTCTGACTTAGTTGGACATTATTGTTCCTAATAATCTTGTGTCTCTACCAGCATGTTTAGAACAGAGTTAGTAAGTGGTAGACATTGCTGGGGGTGAGCGTCTTGTTCCACATGTGTTCCTTTATTGTTGCTCCTGCAACTCTAAATCAATATGAACTGG
>JAVLVB010000913.1:1374477-1405977 GCA_032876305.1 Orestias chungarensis
GAAGACTTTCCTACATTTTCCTGCTCCGCCATCTTGCTCAGGGCAAATGTGTTTATGAGCCATGCGCTAGCAAAACAAGGCTAACGATTGGCTGATTTCTTCTTCTACTGCTCCACTGGTAGATCACAGCGTTAGGTAGCTCATTACTGCCCCCTATTGACCGCAGATATAACAGATTGTGTTAAAAATAGACGCTTACTGTAAAACATTATTATAGAGAAAATAATTGATGACTAAATTAGCTGTCAACTATTTTAATAATTAATTTGATGATAAGTTGTTTCAGCTCTCACTGCAGAATCGAGGGTTTTTGCCAACGTTTCTATGGTGGGGACTGCTATACACATCTGCTTCTGTACAGTATTGTGGGACTATCATAGAGTGCAAATGTAATTCTTATATAAGGCTAAATATTTACTCCCCCACAGAGGACAAAAATGAGTTGATGGCGCTCAGGACTGGAAACATGCGTTGATAAAAACATAAATCCCAACATTTTGTGAGTTTTTGCTGCAGCTCTGTTGAAACATTTCTGATTATTTAAAAGCCCGAATGTCCAGGTCAGTAGATGGTTCTGGTATTTAGGTTGGAGGAACGGTTCCCACTGGCAGCGTTCAGGTGGAGATGGTTTTTCTGATTATTGCTCTGGCGAGAGAACCAAAGAGATCAACGCGAGGCCTCCTCGGGGGCCATTCATCCATGAGATCTGTTTCTAGTTCTGGGAGGAAATTTAATTAAAAGTCCAACGTTTCAACTGGTTTTTAATTTCTGCAACGTTCATAAGGGCAGATATCAGTTTTATTGATATGTACAATTATGAGGCGTGAGATCACTCACAGATGCTCGTCTTGAGTGTCCAGAAAAAACAAACCAACGTTTTCTACAAATGATTCTCATTCATGGAGATTTTTAAACCGTTTCACTTTCAAACGGCCATTTAATTTTCCTTTAGACCAAAACTGTCCGCCCCGGTGGTTTTACTGGAGTTTCTATGATATCAGGAGGTGAGAAAGCAGAGAAGAAGCCAGCGCCACCGAGCCAAGAGGACGCCAAGGTGGACGTGTCCCGCCTGGACTTGCGCGTCGGTCGGATCATCGTGGCGGAGAAGCATCCGGATGCCGACAGTCTGTACGTGGAGCAGGTGGACGTGGGCGAGGCTGCGCCACGGACTGTTGTCAGCGGACTGGTCAAGCACATTCCTCTGGAAAAGGTACGCAGTGGCATGCACTGGGATTACCCCTAAGCCTAAAAGCTCAAGCTTTAATGGCTGATTTTAGCATCTGTATTATAATAACACTAAATATTTCTGTAGATGTGAGCTTTAAAATATTAAATCTGTTTGAAAACAAAGTAATTATGAGGAAATTCTTTACATTGTCTGTTAGAAAAGGATCTCTCAAACTGTAAATGAAGCCGCTTCACATATTGGAACATACAGGGGTTGGACAATGAAACTGAAACACTTGTCATTTCCGTGAGAGCAGAGTGTGAAGGTCCAATTAACAGGTAAGATGTATGGGTGACATACCAGAGTTCAAAAGAGGATATATGGCTGCTATAGTCAAACCTTTGGTCACTTGTGCCAAACGTCGGTTTCAATGGTGCAAGGACCTGAAATCTTGGGGTGTGGAGACTGTTGCATGCCCAGAGTGAAGCATGGGGGTGGATCAGTGATGGTATGGGCTGCCATATCCTGGCATTCCCTTGCCCTAATACAAGGAAGGTTTGACCTCAATCTATAATTCTGGTCTCATCTGGAGGTGTGGCTGTAAACGAGGGACAGATGGTCGTATGAATAAAATACAGTTGCTTAAAGAAACGTTCCTTTTTCTCACAAAAATTTGTACATAGATATGAAGATAAGAAAAGGTTATAGGTAGCAGCTGCACGAGTAACCAGTTAACGAGGTTCAATGTGTCATTAAATCTCAAAGAATTGTAGTAAAACCTGAATGTTTCCTTCGTTGTTGTTTTTTTCTGCACACCTCCAACTCTAAATGAATATGAACTGAATTCATTAACAGTATTTAGCGCCTTTATTTCCTTATTAGCTTATTTTACTGCGCTGGTTCTTCCTCTCCTGCTTCAACTCTGACTTTTTTTCTTCTCAGACGTTCACTTAAAGAAGACTTTCCTACATTTTCCTGCTCCGCCATCTTGCTCAGGGCAAATTTGTTCATGCCGTCTGAGCCATGCGCTAGCAAAACAAGGCTAACGATTGTCTGATTTCTTCTTCTACTGCTGCACTGGTAGATCACAGTGTTATGTAGCTCACTACTGCCACCTATTGACCACAGATACAACAGATTGTGAGGCTTACAGTAAAACATGATTATAAAGCAACTAATCGATGAATAAATTAGCTGTAAACTATTTTAATCATTGATTTTAATCAATTAAATCGATTAGTTGTTTCAGCTCTAGCTTTAACAATTATGGATGAGTTTGCTGTGTTTATGCTTCGAGGAAAAACATCAAAATAACATGAACATTTTCTAGATTTATGAAGCAGTAACTTAACTTTTTCAGCGCTGAATTTTTAATAGTTTTAATAGTTTTAGTTTTTTTCGTCTGACTCCACAGATGCAGAACCGGATGGCGGTCCTGCTGTGTAACCTCAAACCGGCTAAGATGAGAGGCGTTGTCTCCCAGGCCATGGTCATGTGTGCCAGCTCGCCGGACAAAGTGGAGATCCTGGACCCCCCAAGCGGATCCGTCCCCGGGGACAGAGTTAGCGTCCAAGGCTTCCCAGGTGTGTCTCCGTTCAGGCGGATGAGAATTTACCATGAAAACTCTCTCCCTCCTCCCTGAGCATGCTTTGGTCTGTAGCGTCCCGAAACCGTTCCTGTCTTTAGGAAAGGGACCATCAAACCTTTCTCTTACCAGTGATGACCTCATCTGTTCGAACGCCGTCCAATCAGCCGCCAGTCTGACTACAATCTTGATACAGTTTGCTGAGGAAATGGCTGGATTTGACCACGCTGTGCGTCTTCCTTCTGGCTAAACACTACCGCTTTTGTCCACACTGGGCCGCCAAAATCGACCGAAACTGAAACTTCTTTAGTGTCACTTTAACTTCACCCCCGGCTTCATCCCCGGACGGCTGAATCCATTCTTACTTCCGTGAATGATTCACACACACGACGGACGGCGGGTGTTGGTGCGCCAGGAAAACAATCACAGCACTAGAAAAGCCCCTGGTAGAAAAGCTTTATTCAGTTTCTGTTCATCAGGCCCTTGTCTTTTATCAAACTCTTTACACTCATTACTAGAGTACATGATAGAAAGTTGTATAAATACTTCTGTTTATTCCAGAGATGCTCTCTAGCTCCGTTACAGGTTACATTTAGATCCAGTTCTGCGTCTTTTTTTATTAGGGCTGCACAATATATCCTAATTATATCCAATTCGTACAACTTGTGCCTGTGACCTCTTTACCCGGCTTGTCTCTAATGCAGCACATTGATCACACAACTAAAACATGTTATCTGAGTTGAAGAACAAAATTAAGTTATGAAATGATTAAAAATGGGAGCTGGAGACAAGAAAGATGACGTGAAAGGCTAGAAAGACAAAAGAGAAAATGGTCCAGTGATAAAAACAGTGGCTAAGGGTCATCGTTGCTCTTTGGGAACTATGTCTATCTGTTTTTCCAATCCTACCTCTGATTTCAGATCGGCTGTCTCTGATAAAAATGTTGAGAATGTTTGGGTTCATCTTGTACTTTAGCTTCCTCTCCTCCATTATCGGCTGGATAAACCTTCCTTATTCATTTCTCACTACATCCTACCGAGACCTGCTAACTTAACCTCTCTGCTTCCTAGCCCAGAGCGTGTTTTTCCACCTTCTTTCTTAAATATTTATAAGTTCATATTAAAATTAAAACTCTTTTTAGGGTTGTTACTCCTCTGATTTCTCTCCGTTTCTATCCCCAGTAAACCCTTAGGAGTGCAGGCTTTTCCATAGCCAACATACTGTTGGTCTGTAGTTGCTCACATTTGCCAAAAGGTGAGAAGTCACAGCTCAATTTTCCTCCAAGACTGGTAAGAGGAAGTCTACTGGGACCTAAAGGTGCACACACGTTCCCAATTAGAGCCACTTTCAAGCTTCTGATTTGATTAGTAGGAACCTACAGTTGGAAGCCAGCAGGCAAGAAACGAAAACACATTTTGTAAGAGAGTTTCGATGGACGCTGGAGAACATCAACGGTGAACTTGAACCACCCTGGGACCGACTGTGGGACTCTGGGCTATTTAGTTTCCATGTTTTAAATTACGGCTGTTTTGTGGAGCAATGCTCAAACAGAACACGACGGACAGTCAACAGGTGCAAACTTGGTAGCGCGAGCGAATGTTTGCCTTTATGAACGGGCAGAACCAACGACGGCCCTCAGTTTGGTTACTGTTGGGAGAAAACTGTGACATTGTGAGACATTTAAATGGGTTTGGCACATTCAGAATATGAAATGAAAGTAAAAATTGATGAAAATTTCCCTCAGCAAAGCCACTTACGAGACACAGGACGGCTTTCTAATTCAGCCACACAACGTGGTATACATGCATTAGAGGAATGAGTCTATTCAGGCCATAAACGGCGGCGTTAAGTTTATTTTTCTGCTGCGGGTTTCACAGATTATGAGGGGAGAAGATGTCGGATGAACGCAGCCGGACCGCCGACCATCTTTACGCAACTGAACCGAAACAAAAGCGCCAGAACTGAGCCTGAATATGGTGGCGTGTTATTTTTACCAACATTACTGAGCATTAGACAGCAGAAAGCCATCATGACAGTGAAGGCAACACCAACAATGAACTAAATAAATTGTGTTGACGGAGGTGAATGTGTGTTTATTGCCTTATTTTCAGCTGTTCCAGGTTTTGATGTTAGAATAGAATAGAAAACAACTGTATTTACATATTTGGCAGGGCTCTTTTTTGAAGTATATAAAGTGGCTTCAGAGTAGTTTTGTGTGTTTTTCCCCAAATTTCCACACGGAACAATATGGTAAAACTAGAGAGGAATATAATGTCAATTGTGACTTGATATCTTAAATATTTTTAGTTTTTCCCAATAATTGCGATGTTTTTGAAAGTTTTGATGCTATGTAGCTTAAATGAGGTTTCCATGACAACACCAAGAAATGTATGTTCATATCTTTGTTCTATACAAGTTTCTATGTCAATTTCTATTTGCATGTTGGATGTAAGTTTAGGATTTCCGAACCAAATCACTTTTGTTTTGTCCACATTTTTAATTTATCGTTTCTATAATTTGATTTAGCACAAAATCATCTGCGAAAACGTAAGAATTTCAAACTTTTAGAAATGTTGCAAATGTATTAATGATATATAAAATATATAAAATAAACAATATTGGTCCTAACACTCTAAGTTTAAGCTTTAGCTGCTATGTTCTTTTCATGTTTCCACTTTTACATACTTGCCTATTATTTCCTTCATGGCCTCTCTTTTCTCTGACTCTACTGGAGAGCGTCATGGATTAATCCCTGCATGTGTAAAAGTGCTCCTGGAGATTATAAAAGTAAAACGTCGTTCCAGTCGGGTCCTGTAGGAGATCTCAGGATTTATTTTTTTATTTTTGTTGTTTCAGGGGAATCAGACAAGGAGCTGAACCCCAAGAAGAAAGTGTGGGAGCAGGTCCAGCCTGACCTGCGCACCGACGGCGGCTGCGTGGCGACCTACAAGGGAGCCGCCTTCGAAGTGACCGGGAAGGGCCTGTGCAAAGCCCAGACCATGAGCAACAGTGGAATCAAGTGACAACAGCAGAGCGTGATCTGGAATAGCTCGGCGCTTGTCTCCCGCCGATGAGCGCAGACGTGACGGATGGGGGGGGAAATGCTTTTAAGATGTTCAATAAAGCATTTGGATTAAGCCGTGCTCTGTTTGTGTGTGTCCCAAGAATCTGTCCCGTCACTCTCACCTCCAAACTGGATCCAGTCATGGCCCATAAAGCATAATCAGGACGGCAGTGTCTTCTCTCCTGAGGGACATCCGCTTGATTGGGCTTTGATCTTCAGGCTGTAACTCTAAAGGACACAAGGAAAGAGACTGGGGAGAAGTCCCTGACATTAGTTGCATGGCTCTGTGTCCCATCGTTTTCATTTCCTCTCATGCTGTAATTGTTACAATACTTACTCTCTGAGCGTCTTGTGCTGTTACTCTAGACGATGCCTCCACACACCTGTGGTGAGAAAGTGCAGGAAGCCTCAAGGATTCGGTTAGTTATTATTGCAAAAGCAACATAATCCCACTGATAAATCAAACCTATTTCAATATTACCCTGTAATATATAAAAGGTGTGTTTAAAAAATGAGATTGAGAGTCATCGAAGAAAGCGAGCACCATAATTGGATAATTGACTCAAAATGGATGCAAAGCTTCCAGTTTGGCCAGTTGGATGCAATCATGGGGAAGACTTCAGATGTCCTGTATCCATGCACGTTAACAGAAAATTGAGTGGAAAGAAGAAATATGGTAGGAAAAGGTGCATCACCAGACATGAGAGGATTGCCAAGTGTAATCCATGAAAGAATTTGGGGGAGCTTCACTGGGACTGGGCTGAGGCTGGATTTAGTGATTCAGAAGCCACTATGCACAGACCAATACCAGACCTGGGCCTACAGAGCCACTCTGGTTCTGATTATTGTTGCAACAGTGAAGATTAGTTTGTTTTATGCTAAATCTGCATCTGATATCAGCAACAGGACTACAAACTTTATCCCAAGTTCTGAACATCAGTTTATGATCTGACAAGGATGGCGCAAGACGTGGACGTCCGTTCTTCAGACAATCGGCAAAAAAGAGTGTCGAGGTCAGTTGTGCATTAATGCTGCATATTATCCTGGACTCAGGAATCATGGCGATATCATGGTGTGGGATTGTTTTTCTTCAGCTATGAGAAGATGAATGGAGGTGCATGCAGAGCCATCCTGGAAGAAAACTAGTTCATTTTCCAACAGGAGAACCTTAAAATCTATTTTTCTATCTATATATCTATCTATGGATTAAACTCGTCAGTCTGCCTTGTTTTCTTAGAGCTCTCAGGTCGGCAGGGGATGCCAAGCAGCTGCCTCTACCTCAGTCTGGCCCTGAAACCATCATCCCTCCTAAAGTTTTAGCCGTGCTCATGGATGCCGTCCCTGGTTCTCTAAAATTAAATCACTCTCACTATCACTGTACCTGCTGTGGTAACTTTTAAACCGCCAGCTGAGATACTGCCTGCTCAGGATTATCCCGCACAACCCCACTTCAAATGCAAAAAGTTGCTGCTTTAACGACCCCTTTGTGCAATCTTCCACCAGTTAAACCTCTTATTTCGGTTTAGACAAAATTGACTCTTCCTTAAGTGAAACTAAAACATTTGGTCACATGAACCGAGTTGTTGCTTTGGGTTTTGTTTAGTTTTTTTCTTCGACCACATGAAGTGTCGCAATATGGCTGCGAGTTTACTACCTAGAAAATGTAATTCAGAACTGTTTGGACTCATAAATCCTCCTCATGCCATCCAAGTATTATTGTTGGATTTCCTTTTTTTTTTGTATTCAGTCTCTAATTATAATTTGCAAAGGAAAACAGAACATTTTAAGAGCCGTGCACGGAGGAAGGCACATAAACGTTCAACTTTTGGACAAAACAACAGCAACTCTGTGATGTGAGGAAGAAGACAATAAAAGAATGATTTAGGAACTACGGCTAAGACAGGTTTTATTATAATCTCAGCAGCAAAACCAAGCCTAGAGCGGGGTGAGCAATTTATGATCAATATTTAATTTCTGTTTTTGAAGCCAAAAATTAGTGAGATAAAAGTTTGTGGGCAATATAAATAAATAAAGATTAACATATTGGTGTAAATCGCATGTTTTGTGATCATTACAAGATCTCTGAATGTGAGCAGGGCGGATTTTGTCAGACTGATGAATGTTTGGGGGTTTTTCTCACAGTTGATATAAAATAATTAGAAATATGCTTCATGTGCTAAATAATTGGTTGTAGCTGAGCAGCATTCAAACTTTAAGGCTTTACTTTTTGGCTGCAGCTGAGTTCATGCATTTAGGCATGTAGACGTGGTCAAGACGATCTGCTGCAGTTCAAACCGAGCCAGGTGGGCTGGTCTGAGTATTTCAGAAACTGCTAATCTACTGGGATTTTCACACACAACAATCCCACAATGACCACAGTGTTCCATCTTCTGATGGCTACTTCCAGCAGGATAACACACCATCATGTCATAAAGCTCAAATCATCTCTGACTGGTTTCTTGAACATGACGATGAGTTCACTGGACTCAAACGGCCTCCACAGTCACCAGATCTCAATCCAATAGCAGCACCTTCAAGATGTGGTGGAACGGAAGATAGTGGATGTACAGCCAACAAATCCGCAGTAACCTCGCGACAGCATCATGTCAAAATGGACCAAACTATCTGAGGAATGTTTACAGCTCCTTGTTGAATCTGCGCAACGAAGGATTAAGGTAGTACTGAGGGTAAAAGGGGGCCCAACACAGTACTAGCAAGGTGTACCTAATAAAGTGGCCGGTGAGTGTATGTCCAATTATGCATTAATTCAAAATGATCCTAGTTATCAAAAAGGTCTTTAAGTTCAGTTTATTATTCAAGTTAATTTTAAAAGTTTTTTTTTTTAACTTGAATAAAAAAACCAGGCAGATTGCATCAAATCATTGAGTCGTCCAGAACCAGCATCCAGCAATAGTGTCCAATCTCCCTCCACCTTAAGACAATTGTCCATGCTGAGCCTGTGTGTAGCGACAGCGGGGAAGAAAATCATTCCTTTAATGGGAAGAAACAGAACCTGGCTTTTTTTCTGCAGTTGTTCACAAAGATACATTTTGTTGGTAAATCTATGAAATAAAAAAATTATTTATTTGACTTAAAACCGGATTTTAGTTCCAATCAAGAATCAAGAATCAGTTTATATATATAGCGCCAATTTACAACAGATTTCACCTAGATTTCAAAATCATTTAAAATCAAAGATAAATCATAAACAAATCAGTTAGAAAAAGTTTCCAATCTATGGAACCCCAACAGCTTCATGGAGTCATTGACTTGCAGCATTCACTCCTCTGGAATCAGCAGACAGAAACAATGGCTTGTGTTGTCGTTGACTTTACAGCAATCCCTCATACTGAGCATGCATGTAGCGACAGTGGAGAGGAAAAACTCCCCTTTAACAGCAGAACCTGGCTCAGTACAGGCAGTCTCACATCACTCAACAACCTAAAATCAGATGGCAGCGTCCAATGTTATTTACACAAACATTCAGTTTTTATTCCACTGAAAAGTGTTGAAAACGGCAACTACAGCAGTGGACAGGGAAGATCGCTGCACAAAAAACATGTTGAACATGTTTACTGGACTGAAGTTTAAATCAGAACAAAGGAAAATGATTAGAGTTACAGCGTTGTTGGTAGAAGGGATGACGGTGCTGAGGGATCAAACCCTCGCTGATGCGTGCAGAGAGAAAAACGAGCCTCTGCGGACACGTTCTGGCTACGTTTGAAAGAAAAGCTCTCGCATGCGGCTCACTCTGCGGTTTCAGGCTTCAGCAATGCTCACGAAGAACAAATTATCCAAGCTTCTTCTTCAGCCGAAGGAAATCTGTTATCCGAGCGATGAGCCCTGGTGGACTCGTTCAGAAGACCCGGTCACACAAATACGACATGTTTCTTAATCCCCAAAAGAAACCAAGCGTTCTATGGAAATTCGAGCACGGAAACACCACTAGGCAGTGTCAGGATCTGTATCTGTTTGGCTGCCTGTTTGGTACTGTGAGCGACATTGGAATTATTTTAACAGAAAAGTCTTACACAGTCCATAAATGTAAAACTAACAGAGTATTTGTGCCTAAAACATGTTTTTCATGTATCTAAAAGTTTAATGAGAGAGAAAAACAGGATTCACTGTGTTGACATGATTCTGGCGGGATAACTGTGTGTATGGGAGCGCTCTGTGAACTTTCTATAGCTTTCTTTTTTTTTCTTTTTTTTAGAAAGTACATCTGTGTTCAAGTTTGATTCTTACCTGGATGAAGCCAGTAACTACTTTCTCTCCTGGACAGATGTTCCTGCTTTTCATCTTTGTTTCCGTCCTATTGAGCCACTAAAGCAGCTACAGCTATCATAAAAAGCGTTAGAAGGTTCGTCTGTGTGTGTATGTCTTCTTAAACCCAGAAAGCTTTCACTTTTGGCTGATTTTACCCACACTTTTCTCCATTTTTCCCCAAATTAAGATGCTTTTTATTAGAAAAGTGAACCTGTTGAGACCAAAAGAAGGCATGTAGTCTTAAAAATTATGTGAAGTGATGACTTTAAAAGTTCGTTTGATATTGTGTAACCATGAACTGCTTGTAAAGAAATCTTTGCTGTGGTTGGTCTCCACAGTTATCACATGCTTGACCCAGGATAACGGATCGCTGCAGGAAAATTGCTAACTGAAAAAGAAATATTTTTAGCCACTTGCATTATTGCACTTGCACTATTATCTGTATTTAGAGGTCTGTGAGTGTCTGGATACAAATTTAATTGTATATTTTAGTTGCAAAAATGAACAGAACTGATCTCAGATTCTGGACTAAATAGTAATTACATTTTGTTTATGATATTTGGTCTCTGAGTTTATTGTCTAAATGCTTTAATTAAAGATCATTGAAGACAAGCCTGTAAAACATCTTAAAAAACCCTTAGAAACTGAAAAATCTTTATTTGGGCTTTCTTTGATAAAAAGACGTGGCACCATGGAAACACAATTTTTAATAGAAATATGATGATTGTAACATGTTAAAATGCCAACAGTTCAATATGCAGGCAGCTCTGACAAGTAAAGTGTTTTTGTAGCACATTTATGCAACAACGTAGTTCAAAGTGCTTTCTATATAAAAAATATAAAATAAAAATGATTCTATTCCAGAATAATAACAGTTTCTGGATGAAGCCATCATCAGGAACGGCTAATCCAGCTCATTTGCTTTTGTTTAACTGTGTGAACGGTTAGAAAGCCTGCAGAACGAGAATATGATCCTTGGATAAATGGAAGAGATGATTTGCTACATATGCAGTCTCTTTTTAACTCCTCTGGGATCTGAACTCGTACTTTGGGACATTTTACAGCTGAAAGCACTGAACAGAGGAATCTGTCTGATGAAACTGATGTTTAAGGTGGTGTCCACATGGGGGCAGAACCCAGCCATTACGTTACAAATTACCACAATACAATGGTTTGGCTTTTTTCAGGAAAGAGTAACATGTGGATTATTAAACTGATGGTTTGTCA
The DNA here is from genome assembly GCA_032876305.1 of Orestias chungarensis. Classification (NCBI taxonomy): domain Eukaryota; kingdom Metazoa; phylum Chordata; class Actinopteri; order Cyprinodontiformes; family Cyprinodontidae; genus Orestias; species Orestias chungarensis. The sequence goes on from JAVLVB010000913.1 coordinate 1,385,788, forward strand.
AACTGATAAACCACCTTGTTTTAAATGTATTTTTTTTTTGGTTATCGTTTAGGTCATTACATTAGCAGCAGGGGAAAAAGCTGCAGCATTTTACCAAAGGATGCCATTAAGAAGGATATATTATATGACGCTATATTCATCCTACAGTATATATTTGCTTTCTTTTTGCTTATCCGATCGGTGATACTGATCCATACGGGGTCGGTCCCTTCCTTATCAATCAGCTAAGTGATGAAAGCCTGGATTTGAAACAGAAAATCTGAGTTTCTACCAGAACTAAGCAAATAAGGATGTGGTTAGTCTCACTAATTAGCAGACCTGTTGCCAGAGAAAGGAAGGAAACACAAAGAGCGGCTGAGACATGTGTTTCCAGTTGCAAACTTACTCCCCTCGTTTGTCTTAGGAGATGACTCAGAAGCAAGAAGTTAGAAGGTTACGACTGGAGCGCCTGGGCAGATAGTAATGATTCACCCTGAGTGTGCCATAGCGATCTTGGTGGAGATGAGGACCGACATTAGTATCAAACAAGGACACTGCTGTCCTTCTAAAATGCGCAGGGATGGGACTCTCACCCGTCTTGGTATTGCTGCTTGAGTGACGGTCTCATTGATTGGATGGGAGATGACAGCTAGACGTGCACAGTAATTTTATATCCGACGAGTCTGTGAAAGGATCTATTTGATTAAGAGAGAGACTTGGACACAAGGAGCTGTTGTTTGTCTGTTGTTGTTGTGGTGGTCTTATTATGCAGAGAATCAGTTTATCTGCCAGGGACGTGTCTCAAGGACAGGGTCCAATTCACTTAACAGCTTACGGCGATGAAAAGTGTCCAATTATTATTTGTGACAAAGGATCCAGTGATGCTGGTGAAAGGTAGCGTGTAATTGTTGTTGGCTTGAAGGACATGCGGTGCACTGAGCAGAGCATCTGTTTTAGGTATAAACATGTAGACGGGCCCCACTGGTGCCCACAGTCCCTCAGAGCAGCTGCCGCGTTACAGATTATGTTCCAGTTGTTTGTTCCTGACCATTCAGTTTGTTTGCCCATAGCTTTCAGGGAAAATCCCTCGTTAATGGACGGACGCTGTAGTGCATCCTCACGCTTAATCACTAAATGACCACAAATATGCACAAAAAGACAATAAACTAGAATAAATATTCTGGCTGAGTTCTATGCAATTTTCTTTAACTTGTCTCCTTCAGGTTATCAAAATCGTTGGAACTTTAGTTTATTTTCAAATCTGTTGCTTTTGAATACATTTTATTTATTTTTTTCTTTTCTTTAAAGCAACACTAACTAAGTTTCACTTTTGGTTGATTTTGGTTGCCAGTGTGGACAAAAGCAGTAGTGTTTTAGCCTAAAGGAAGACTCCATTTCCCATGAGCACCAGCACATTGCCTGGTAAAATCCTGATCAGTTGGAGTGAAGTACATTTCTGTTTCCAGTGTCTGTGTTGGAGCCATTTGTTTCTTTCTTTTGATGTAATTTTAGTTTATCACAGTAGGTGGTTGGTAAGTTGGGGCACCAGGTTCATTAAATGGCAGTCACAGGTGATGCAGGTGACCTTCCAATTGGCTGCCTCGGTGTCATTACACCATTTTGGCAGCTGCAAATGGCTGCCTCAGTGTAATTCCACCAAAACAAATTCATAGTATGTCCTGTATGTACCTGGCAAATAAAGTTGATTTAATTTTTAATCTTAATTGGTTTGGGTGTGGGAGGACACACAGTTTTTTACCGCTTTCCCGTTTTGTTATTGGCACTTCTTTTTGATTTGGTTTTAAAGTAATCTGCCAGCAAGAACACCAACAAACAATGTAAAATAAACTGGATCATCACCCTACCAAAGTGAAATGTTTTGGAGCTCTTTTGTTTTTTGTTTGCAAGAAGCGCGTTATAAACCCTCTCTCCCCTCACCTCACTGAGTGACTTCTATAGTCACTACAGTCTGTGTGAACGATGAACACCGATGAGTTGATGAATCTAATTGTGGTGAAACAATGTCAGATAATGATGTTGAAGATAAGAAACGGGGGAAGTGACGTACACCATAAAGCAGTCAGCACATTTGTAGTTGTTTTGAGTGGCAGGGTTCCTGCCACCCTCCTCAGAACTGCTTAGTGTCGTTTAAAGCGATACCGCCCCTCTCGGACCACGAGGTGTCATTAAAAGAACTGTAAGTTGAAATGTGATCACAAAAGTTTTAAAAATATTATATGAAGGTTGAAAAATTACTTAGCGTTGCCTTAATGCCAAGTTGATCAAGTGTGACAATTACGGATCAGTTTTTAAAGCTTTTCTTATGTCAGACATTATAGCACAGCTGTTTTCAGCAGACCGCAAAGTAAGTTCGCAATTGGGTGTCAAGAGGCAAGAATAAGGATCTGTACCCCCAAATCCGGGGCGATGGTCTTGAGCTGAAAAAGGTGAAATAGACTCTTTTAGTTGGGGATGATATCTTCCTAAGTCAAGGAGGGTAAGTATGTCATGGTCTAACCATTGGAGAAGGTAAAAATGTGGGTGCTGTACCGGTCTCTTATGGTGAAACGAGAGCTCAGCAGAAAGGTGAATCTCTCAATTGACCAAATACATCTATATTTCCACCGGCATCTACGTTCACAAGCTCTGGGAACTGACAGAAAGAACAAGATCTTGGACACTAGTGCCCAAAATGGGCTTCTTCTGCAGGGTGTCTAAGATCTCCCATGGAGAGAGGATGAAGCACTTCGTTGTCCATGTCATGGAGTGAAGCTCGGGTACACATCCTGTTTTTAACTTCAAATACTTGATTTCAGCAACATTTTCTCCGCTGTTGGATTATGGTGATCTAATCTCTACGAACTCTCTAGATAATTTATTGAAGAAACTGACTCTGTTTTCCACTGTGTTGCATCCCCCAGCTGGTTGTCCCTCTCTGTACACCCGCTGGGTTTTACACTGGCTCACCTTTATTTACAAATCCATACTCTGAATGCTCCCATCATATTCGTGCAATTACATCACCCAACCACGAAGCCGCTAGGCTCTTCGCTTCCAAAGCACCTTACAAATGCAGATTCCAAGTGTTCGTACAGAGCTTGGAAAGGAAAGCTTTTAAATGTGCTGATCCATTCTCCTGGAACAATTTTCAAATGGACACAAATCTGACAGAACGAGGTGTAAATATTTTAATTGATTTATTCTAATGGTGTTGATTGTTTGTTGATTTGATTCTTACCTGATGACTTTGTGTGTCGCGTTGGATAAAAGCGTCTGCTAAATGCATAAACATAAACAATGGAGATAAGTATGTGGTTCTAACTGTAGTAACGACTGCTAAGACTACTTCTTTGTTCCCTAATTGTTGTGGTTGGCTTTTTTCTTTAAGTAAAGCCAAAAATACATTCACTATTACATAAGATTAAAAAGTTCTCTCTGTAATGAAATCCAAGCTCTAACTTAGACACTTCTTATTGTGTAAAATCTTTATTATCTTAGTACTATTGCATTAACAGCAGTAAAGTTTCTGTATATTACAACCTCAGAAGTTACAGTAGGTCTAGTAGGTGGCCTTTTATGTGGAATTTGCTATAAGTGTGTGTGTGCACGTGTACACATGTGTTTTGCTTGTGCCCATGCATTTAGAAGTGGGCGTGAACTTGTATGTGTCGGAACATGCATGCGTGGTGAGCCCAGTGTGACCTGGTTACAAGACTGACTCCTGGCCTGAAAAAATCTCCCAGTCCGGCCCTGACCTCTAATATGCTAGAAGGTAACCATTGACTGCAGTTTAACTAAGGTTTTCAAACCTTAATTTGTGTAATTTTTAAAGATTTTTCACTGACAGCCAATGAAAACTCAACATTTAGGATTAGAATATATCATCAGTTCAATAAAAATTTTATATATTCCAATACTCAATGTCAGGAGTTTGCAGTATTCTTTAATGACAAAGTTCAAGGCATTAAAAATGCAATTGTTTCCACGACAGACATAGCTCCTCTACCCCCAGTTAGACATATGGAGCTGACACACTTCACACCTGTTTACGATAAAACAGTTGAAGAGATCATCTGCAGCCTGGGTCCATCTACTTGCTGCCTGGATGAGTTACCCACTAGATTCCTAAAGTCTGTGCTGAGCAGTTTGCTGCCTCAACTCGCTCAGTTAGTCAATACCTCACTTCAGACTGGAATATTCCAAAAGGCCTTGAAAACTGCCGTCATTAAGCCTCTCCTAAAGATGAGCAGTCTGGATGCCACAGTACTGAACAACTATCGGCCCATGTCAAACCTGCCATCCTTAGGAAAAGTGCTGGAAAAAGTTGTATACCAACAGCTGAGTGACTTTCTCCTGTCTAACAATGTGTTTGATGCTTTCCAGTCAGGCTTTAGGCCCCACCACAGCACTGAGGCAGCTCTGATCAAGGTGACAAACGACATCCGCCTAAACTCAGATGCAGGTAAAGTCTCTGTCCTAGTTCTGTTGGACCTGACCGCCGCCTTGGATACAGTTGACCATGTGATTTTATTACAGAGGTTAAAAGACTGGGTGGGAATCACGAGTGTGGCTCTAAACTGGTTCAAGTCCTACCTTGAGGACAGGTGTTACTTTATTCGAATTGGGAACTGCGTCGCCGACCGAATGGGTGTGACCTGTGGGGTTCCCCAGGGGTCGATCCTGGAACCCCTTTTATTCAATATGTACATGCTTCCATTGGGCCAGCTAATACGCAACCATGATGTGTCCTACCACAACTATGCTGATGACACTCAGATCTATGTGTCGCTGACAGCAGGAGAACATGGGCCTGTTGATTTATTGTGTCACTGTACTGAACAGATCAGTCTGTGGATGCAGAACAACTTCCTCCAGTTAAACTCAGACAAAACTGAAATCTTTGTCTGTGGCCCACAGAAACAAAGAGAAAGTGTCATTAGTTACCTTCTGACGCTCTCTCTGGAACCTAAACATCAGGTCAGAAATTTTGGGGTAATACTCGATTCGGACCTGAACTTCAACAGCCACATTAAATCAGTAACATCAGCAGCCTTTTACCATCTTAAAAACATTTCCAGGATCAGAGGAATAGTCTCTAAACCAGACCTAGAAAGACTTATCCATGCTTTTATCTCTAGCAGGTTAGACTACTGTAACGACCTGCTCACTGGGCTTTCTAAACGGGCCTCAAGACAGCTTCAGATCATCCAGAATGCTGCTGCTCGAGTTCTGACCAAAACCAGGAAATATGACCACATTAGTCCAGTGCTCAAGTCTCTGCACTGGCTTCCTGTCACTCAAAGAATACACTTTAAAACAGCCTTGCTTGTGTACAAGTCTCTTCATGGTTTAGCCCCAAAGTACATATCTGACATGTTAGAGCCATATGAACCAGCCTGGACTCTGAGAACCTCAGGTAGTGACCTCTTGCTGATGCCCAGAGTCAGGACCAAACAAGGGGATGCTTCATTCCAGTTTTATGCTCCTGAAATCTGGAACAGTCTTCCTTAAGAGGTGAGACAGGTTTCAACTCTGCCGTTGTTTAAATCCAGGCTGAAAACAGCCTTATTTAACTGTGCATATAGCAACTGAGAATATAATTTCTATCATTTAATTTTAATTTTAAATTTATTTCTTTTAAATTCAAAACTGATTTTATTGTTTCATTTTCTGATCTTTTTTCCTATGTAAAGCACTTTGAATTGTCTTGTACACGAAAATGTGCTATACAAATAAACTTGCCTTGCCTTGCCTTGCCTACTCCAACTGACTACAGGTTAGAAAATAAATTCTATTGAAGCAGAGAAATCCCCAGTACAGTATAAAATTATTACCATTCAAAAATGTCCTGGACCTTCGTCTGCTGAGTTTCTAAAGACCGAACCAAACCAATGGAAACAAAAAGAAGCAATAAGTCTCAGACTAACTGTGAACAGCTAATTAAATGCTAAATGATGATTTCCTTAGATTGGAAACTTTAAACTTATTTGAACAACAAAGAAGATTTGATAACGTGTTGTAAATTGGCGCCATATGACTAAACTGAATTCAACTGGAAAAATATGATACCAGTAGAGAAGCATGAAGAACAACAAATAACAGCTATCGGTGCATAACTTACACAGATGTGAATAACTATGCGGATTCTGCGATGCGTCGGTGAACAGATGTTGTGGGTTGGGGTGGGGGGTGTCTTTAGTCAGCTCAAGTGCTGAAAAGCAGACAGCAGACAATGGAAACACTGAGTCTGAATGACTTCAGGGTTTCCTAGCAGTCGGACTAAAACCTGAAATTCCAGCTCATTACAGTCTTCACCTGAGTTCTCAGCTGACTAAGCGTTCTGAATCCTGGCTGCAAATGTGACTCAGCAGCAAACAGGGTGGGCTTCGTTTGGATAGAAAGCATGGAGGCTGTGACAAACCTCCCTGCTGATGCTGGACTCACTTCAATAAACACAAATGTTGCAGAGCAGGGACACGTTCACATTCATGTCTGCTCCAACCAATGCAAATACACCAACAGACCCTTAATGACAGCAGTAAAAAAACGAGATAGATTTGCTGTAGAAACTTTTGCCATATCTTTGCATACTAGTATATTTTCCTTTGACCGACAAAAACCTATGAAAGTATTCAAACAACATGCACAAATTCTCTAAACTGGGAAGTTAGATGACATCACTCTCCTTATTCTGTAGAAACAGAAGTTTAGATATATTTACATCCTTTTTATATATTCTATGATATCCAAGAGTTACTTACTGTCAGAAAAAGGGTAAAATTCATGAGTACTTGCAGCAAATTATTGGAAGCATGGACACTAAGGTAAAACACAAAAAAACAAAAAAGAAAACTGTACAGGGAAGCCAAATTTTCAACAAATGAAAATAATAATATACTATGTTGCAAATGGACAGCAAACACATGAATGATGCAAATTTTGAAACATGTAACCACAAAAAGCACAAATGCAAAAGAAAAACATTCAATGAAAGCAAAACTAAAGACATTTTAGTTTTAGTCAATTTTGGCGCCACTGTGGACCAAAGGGGCAGTGTTTAGCCTGTACCAGTACCAGTGCACAGCTTGGAAAAAATCCTGGTCGCCTGCAGTTGGATTAAAGTGTCTGTGTGAAGGAGGATTAGAGATGAGGTAATGAATCTAATTGTGGAGAAACAAATTAGGAAACTGGGGAAGTGACGTATGCCGCAAAGCAGTCAGCACATTTGCAGTCTTTTTTTGTGTGGCAGGGTTACTGCCACCCTCTTCAAAGTTTCTTAGTGCCGGTTAAAGTGATACGGACCCCCTCGGGCCATGACAGAGAATCAAGATTCAGTTTATTTATGTAGCGCCAATTTACACCAGAATTCGTCTCAAGGAATATACAAACTAAAAATGCTGCTACCTCACAAAAACGAAGGGAAAGGTAAAATGCAACACAATGGAAAAGCTCCAGGCCACTAGGGGGAGTCAATCACCCAAACATGTCCGACCAGACCTTCAATATGCTGCTGTTCTATAATATTTAGACAGTAGAATATTGGAAAATGACACGAGGAAGATAAATATTTCTTTCCCTCTCCAAATGTCAGAGGATTATTATTTATATCCTAAATTTTCATCCTTTGAAAGCTAATATCTGACGTGGTTCTCGTCTCCGTTGTTGCCGTTGACTTGGTTGCTCATCAAACATCTGCCAATTCGTTACTTGGTTGGCAAAATACTTGATCTGTATTTCATTTTCTCAAAATGTATTTCCTTTAAAACATATAAGACAAGTGCAACGTAAATATGTAGAAATAGGTCGATATTCCACATTAACTTGGCGTTACATTCTACATAAAAGTTGATGAATGTAAATGTGTGAATCCGGAGCTGTCCACTTTTAAAGGCGTTTAACATTTGATCTGCTTCCTGTGAACCGAATATGAAGCATGGTCAGACTTAAGGAAGGATATAGAGTCCAGTCTTCCTCTGATGTGACAGGCTTACAAAGACAAACGCTGTTTTAATACTTAAATCAAAAAGGTTGGAAAAAGTGAATCTGTCTTATCACTTTTTTTTACATTTCTGAATTTCCCTGTATACGGGTTTCTGTGTAAATGAGTGAATGCACTTTTTGGAGCAACTGGTTTTTGTGTGAGAAGATGGATTGCATGGGAATCCAGGATGTGCACTAAAGAGTCCCATCAGCCGGTCCCGTGGAGACATTTGGACAAGCGCACAACTAAAAAAGAGCGAGAGTCGAGTTTCACCACAGAGGTATTGGTAAGAGAAAGGAGGAGTGAAAAGCATTGTGAAAGCATTGTAGTCGCTCTATTTTCTGCCCCCACTCTTAACTTTGTTTCCCCCTTCTTTGCAAACCGGATGCCTGTAATTTTCAAACAAACACAAAACATCCTGGAAACAAAAGTCCTGCAGACCTGATCTAATAACTGGAGTTGAGAAAGGAGTCGGTTATAACCTGAGGAGACAGCAGGACCGAAAGGGTCTTTGACCCACCTGGGGTGTTGACATGAATGTGAAACAATGGCAAGGTGGAGACTCCAAATACTCAGCACATGGAGACTTCACCCCTGAATGAGGTTTCATTGTTTAAACCACAGTTATTTTCCACCTGTTTTGTCAAACTCTGCTTCTCAATGGGTTAAAATTTTCTTTATTCTGATCTCAAAGTGCAAACTTGAAGGGATTTTATTTGGAATTAGTTGTAAAGGACAATTTATGGGATTGTTATGAAGTAGATATGAAACTGTTTTAGAGATAAAAACTTGACAGACCTTGACTTCAGTCCTACTTTGGTACTTATCCATTTAGAAATAATCCGTCCACCTGTGTTTATTTTAATCTCACTTGGATTCCAACGGTTCTGTTTTTGGCCTCACAGGTTTTTGCTACAGAACAACAAAGACCAACCAGCATAATGAAGACCAAGGAAACTAGCAGACAAGTGAAGGAGAATGTTGTAAAGAAGGTTAAAGCAACCATGAAGAAGTTTCAGTTTTGATTGATTTTGGCGCCACTGTGGACAAAAGCGGTAGTGTTTAGCCTGTAGGAAGACTGCATTTCCCATGAGCACCAGCGCATAGCGTGGTAAAAATCCTGATCTTCAATCCTGCAGTTGGATTAAAGTACTTTTCTGTTTCCAGTGTCTGTTTGAAGGATGAATAGTGATGAGGTGATGAATCTAATTGTGGTGAAACAATGTCAGATGATAATGTTTAAAATAAGAAACAGGGGAAGTGACATGTATGTTGTGAAGCACTCAGCACATTTGTAGTTGTTTCATGTGCCAGGGTTCCTGCCACCCTTCTCAAAGTTTCTTAGTGCCGGTTAAAGCAATATCGACCCCCTCGGGCCATGACAGAGGCGTCACTCAACGAGTTGAAAGCTCATGTTGTTTCATAAGTTTTAGCTGCATTTGGATTGGCAAGTGCTCACTTCCACCCCTGGATGTAACACTAAAATTGGATAATATGCAAAATGCCAAATGTTGAAACACCATATCTGCAACAGGGAAGCTGGTTAGAGGTGATGAAGCTAAATGCACAGTATTTAAACCCAGGCTGGAGGCTTGCCTTACAGCAGGGCAGCGACCCTAAACATGCATCTGGAGCTGGATATGATGGATCTTAATGCAAAATCCTTTCATTGACTGTCCTAAACAAATCTAAATCTAACATATATTCATCACCAGTATCTACATGGGCAAAACTATCCTCAAGAAGTCTGGGTCCTTTAGTATGGCACTATTTGTACGGTACTTTTATGACAAAAAATGAATTAAAAAAAACTTGAACCTTTATTAAAGTTGGACCTTTATAATGAAGCAGTAGTCTGTGCATATTTGCAGTAAAGTGTCAAGGTTTGCTTTAAAAAATGATAGGGAAAGCTGTGCGAAGACATAAAACACCAAAAACTCAACAAATAACTTTAAAGATATATCCACATGAAGAAATGGCTCAGCTGCTTTTCACTCCAAGCAAAATATGAAATCTCAGCTTTACAGTCTCTTAAATTTCACATATGACAACTAAGGGGATTCATGAAACCTCATCCACTACTTTTAAAGCCTCTTGTCCCATTTCTGTGCCATTCCCTTAACATTTACAGTCTCCATGTCTCTTATTGTGTGCAGTAAATTTCTCCAGGTATACAAAAGTTCTTAATTTGTTTTGACAGCACAGCATGTAGTTTCTGATAAAGGATCAAGAGTTTCGCCAAGTAATACATGTCTCGTGCAGCGGTAACTCCTACTTGACTGTGCTCAATAAACAGAACCTTGTTATTTCTGGTACAGATTTGCAAAATTGCAATAAAACCTGTTAAATAGATATACAGTTGCGCCACAAATCTTAAGAGAGACAAGTTGTAAACCAAAAAGGAATGATTCAGCCTTAATGTGCATGTGCGAAAAAGGGAAAACAAAAATCTTAACAATAAGGTGGATCATGCCACAGAGAGGTGGTGTTTCGAACCATTAAATGAGCACCATTGGCAGCTTTTATGTGTGCAACTACTCATGCATATCAGACAACTGTGGTTCAGTTCAAACGCGGCGAAGCTCCCATAGGTCGGCATCATAAATGAGCAGCAATCATGTTCGTTTCAAGAAGTGCCAGGATCTCCGATAAAAGGAAAAATAGAAAAGCACGTGATGATATTTGCTAAAGAGCAAAGAGAACAAAAGAAAAAACAATAAAAGGCACAAAAAGAACACAAAAAGGAGCAGATCATAAATATTCCCACAGTGTCTGTGGTACACTTCTATCTGGAGAACGTGTACTACCATTAATCTTAGCTTCATGCTTCCTTTGATGCGTTATTTGTGGATAATGGCTCCAGAAATCAAAAACAAATGTCCCACAGAGACAATTATCTTTTTTTAAATCCAAGCTATTCCATTCATGCGGTTCATCCATTCTCTAATACCACTTATCCTGGCAGGTTTTTCGGAAACTGGTGCTTTTCTCCAGGAGTGTTAAGTGGTGTTGACCCTAGAGAGGTACCAGTCTGCCACAGGGCAAAACAGAGACACACAGAATAGACAACAAAAGACAACCACTAACTAACACTGAGTTTAAAGATACAACATAACCTAGCGCTCCTGTTTTTGGACTGTCGGAGGAAACCAGAGTGCTAAAAGAGAACCCATCCTTGCAGAGAACATGAACCCAAACCCTACTTGGTCAATGGCAGCGGTGGGTCTCATATACTGGGTGGATAAATATGGCGGCACTGAAACGGCAACATGATACCATGTTTTTTTGAGGAGGAAAAGAAAAACTTCCTGTTGAGATGTCCATAAAGGGCGATTTAGAATGCAGCAGTGGAGCAGATCCTGCCCGAGTCTCCTAAAGGTTTATAGGGTTTGACAAACTGTTTCTCATCCCATAAACGTTGATGAGCACCAATGTTTTTTCGAACATCGTCCAAGATGTATTCTGAGCCTTTTTTTTCCCTATGCATGTCTTTCATTTTCTATATAGCTTCAAGTAGCAGGGTTCATAAGTATTATTTGTGATTTTCTGATGACTTGGAGAAAAGTTTTTTTTTCTAATTGTTTTGCTTGATCAGGCGAATTTAATACGTAAATTCGCCTGATTTTACTGATCCAACATTTTTCTCAGAAATGTGTAATAATTGATTATTTTCTTACTTTTGACTGACACTAACCCCCCACAGCCAAAAGTGAACGGTCCGGCACGTCGCGGAGTGATGTCATCACCTCTGTTCGCCACCATAACAAACACACGTTTTGGTCCCACATTAGCGCGTCAGCCATGTTGGATGTGTCAGATCTGCCCCGTGAACTAATAAAAGCAAATGGACTGAAGTTGATCCAGCATCTTACCACAGGAGCTTTAAGTTAGTAACAACTGGCTTTGTTCTTAGACAGATTCTGGATTTCAGACCTAAGAAATGTTCATATTTTGCTCATACTACGTTATAGATGACCTTAAATGGTCCAAGACTCTAAGTTAGCATAACGGGACTAAATAACTGGCTCAGCTATGCTGCTATGTTATGTCATGTTTGCTGTTACTAGACGTGGGAGAAGCTGTTTATTCTCCTACATTTGGAAACACCAATTCACACGTTTTTCACATATTTCCGCATATTTTCACACTTTCCCGCATTTTCATTGCAGAAAACGGGACAAAATGCTGAATTTACAGCAAAATCAAGGATTTTTCCTCCATTTGTCTCTGGGGACTGTTATACGCATGAAACAAAAAGCCAAATCTGAGAGAGTGATGGATCTGCAAACAACAAAAGATATATAAAATATAAGCTTAAGCAGAAGAAGAGCTTAAGCAGGAGTCAAGATGCACATGTCTGGGGAATATGTACAAAGAAAAAATCAATAAAAATAGCTATGGTATTATGTACCGTGTTTAATGTTACTGTATTGTTTTGTCAGGCACCACTAATGCATGCAGCAAACTTGACGCATCCGGACTCAGCACCACCTTGGGTGCATGATAGGTTATCCTAGGCTATTTCTCTAGTTAACCTGCTACAGGCCGAGGCTGTTGGAGGACAATCCGACCACTTTACGTCACTCTGCCTATGTGTTCAGTTCAGGTTTTTTCTATCTCTGAATGCTGCAAGTCAGTGATTCGCTGCTCCATGATCTTCTGGGTTTCTTAGATTGGAAACCTTCTAAACTGGTTTGAACAATAAACCAGTTATGATGCCCTGTTGATAACTAGGATTAATATGAATGTATGTGAAGTACGCCCAGAAATGTTGTAAGTTAGGACTTTATAAATAAACTGAACTGAATTGAATCTATGTCCGCGACAGAACCTGAGCCCAGGTATGTTTAAGAAAACACACACTGAAGCATTCCTGACCTCTACAGCTGGAATCAAAGCCCTGCTGTATGGGCTGGCCTGGAAATTTCCGTGATGATTACACTTTATATAATAGTTTCAACAGACGAATGTGAAATCTCTGAGCATCTGGAAATTGTTACAGAAGAAGAACAATACGTGTGGAGATCCACAGTTCTGTTCCTGCTATCTTGGCTGATTTATTTTGTCTCAACCAGCATCAAACCAGGAAAACTAGAGTTTAAGGTCATTTCCTTGAAAGAAAACTCTGATGTGTCTCCAGTTATGAAAAACAACAACAACAAAAGACAAACAAACAGCAAACTGAGCAGTCGGAAGTTCAAATAAGACACCACGATCTGGACTTTTTCTAATAGTTTCAAGACAAAAGGATGACATGTTATTTTACTGTGCTTGTTTCCTGTGTATTCTGAGCAGCTTTTCTCCGTTTTATAAAACAAAAACTGACTGTAGCTGTAGCAGAAGCATGGGGTGGGACGACGGCGCTGTCTCTTTAAACGAGCGGAGAGACGAAGAATGTCTCCAACCTTGACTTTGGCGTCCCTTTGTTGTTCCTAAAACAAACAAAAAAAAGAGAGAAAGAGGACGAGAAGGGAGGGTGAAAGAGGGAATGAAGACAACAATGAAGTCTGTCCGGTGACAGAGACATGATGTCAAGTTAGTGGAGTCCAAACTTTGGGGGTGGGAGATAGTTCAGCTGGGTGGAGTCATGCCTCCCCCCCCTCTCCCCTTGAGCAGCTCGTCTTGTTCTCCCTTCCTCTTAGTGAATGAGCCTTGGGAAACATAATGAGCCGGGCCCACAGCTCCACTTCCGCACATCCGTCAACTGAAACTGAGATTTCCAGGTCACTCATTCATGTTCTGGTCCCGGCCTCCTCACTCAGAGAGAGTGAGGGAAGCCTGGTAAATGACCCCCCCACCCACCCAGGGAGTTAGAGTTGTGCTCTGATTGTGGGTGGGAGGGGCCACAGGTGGGGGGGAGACATCGCAGGAGGAAGGGAATTTGTGAATGAACGGATGAAAACAGATTTCTCATCTTACCCTTGGAAAAACTTTAACATCAACTTGAAATATAATATTGTAATTTTTCTGTTAGGAACCTCTGATTTCCCTCAGGCCAGTGTTTTAACTTGTGTATGGGCCGCTTGAAGACTCTGTTTCTTCTTAACTTATGACTGATTACCTGCTAAAAAAATAAAAATAAAAACTGAGTTTTCATTATTAAACCTTTGCTGCCAAATATATTCAAGCCCAATGAAACTTGTGAACGTGTTAGAAACTTTAATGCCCTCTATTAGGGATTTACAGGGGTTGGACAACAAAATTGAAGCACCTGGTTTTAGACCACAATAATTATTAGTACGGTGTAGGGCCTTCTTTTGCGGCCAATACAGCGTAAATTCCTCTTGGGAATGACATAAACGATTCCTGCTCAGTGGTCATGGGAATTTTAGGACGTTCTTCTTGCAGGATAGTGTCCAGGTCACGAGGTGATCCTGGTGGAGGAAAACGTTTCCTGACTCGCTCCTCTAAAACACCCCAAAGTGGCTCAATAATATTTAGATGTGGTGACTGTGCAGCCATGGGAGATATACAACTTCACTTTCATGTTCATCAAACCAATCTCTCACCAGTCTAGCTGTGTGTGTTGGTGCATTGTCATCCTGATACTCAGCACCGCCTTCAGGATACGATGTTTGAACCATTGGATGCACATGGTCCTCCAGAATGGTTCTGTAGTCCTTGGCTGAAGTATTGGGCCAAGGGAATGCCATGAAATGGAAGCCCACACCATCACTGATCCACCCCCATGCTTCACTTTGGGCATACAACAGTCTGGGTGGTACGCTTCTTTGGAGCTTCTCTACACCCTAACTCTCCCAGATGTAAATGTGGACTCAGCAGAGAACAATAAATGTTTCACAATGTCCACAGCCCAAGATTTGAGCTCCTTGTATCATTGAAACCGACGTTTGACACTCTGGAACTCTGTTTTGGAACTCTGGTATGTCACCCATAATGTTGTGTGCATTGCAATATTTTGAGCAAAGTTTTGCTCATTCCTACCTGCTAATTGGACCTTCACACTTTGCTCGCACTGGTGCATTAATGGAGATCGCCCACCAGTCTGGTCCAATTTACCCATTAAACCTTCTAAACTTAAATTACATGTTTAAGTTTTATTGTCCCACCCCTGTAAGTAACAGACCAACACCAACACAAAGCTTGTCTGTCTGTCTGTCTGTCTGTCTGTCTGTCTATGGTTGTGTTTTGTAACAAAGAAAAGTTGGAACGTACTTCAATACCTAGATCTCCAGGGCTGTAAGTACAATGACTGAGTACAACAAGGATCCTTGATTTGTCCGAGAAGGGAGGGTGAAAGAGGGAATGAAATCCGTAGATTTCCCTTACCCAATTTAGCTAGTTTGTTAGCTAACTGCACGGACAATACATAACTGAACACCTTACCATACCCGCACTTAGACACTTCACTAACGTATATTCTGTATATTTTCTGTATATTCTGTGTTCTATTTTATTTATTTTATTTACTTTACTTCTATTTTATTTATTTTAATTTTTTAACTTTATTTTATCTATTTTAATATTTGCTCCTGGGTGGAACTGGATCGTGAAATGATAATAAAGTCTCCTTGAATCCTTGAATCCTTGAATCCTTGAAAGTCCAGCCAGTGTTCAGCCTGAGCTAAAGCAGAGCTTACTTGAATCTCTGAGCTGTTGCATTCATTTCCTCTTTCAGTTTTCAATGTTTGACTTTGTTAAATTAGCAAAGGAAGTACGTTTTGCCAGGCAAAATTATGGCATCAGTTTTAATCAGGATGCTGTGTGTTTTCCGACTGTTGGATCTCCAGGTTCGTGCTCTGGCATTTCCTCTCCCAGTGACACCTCCAGCTTGATTAAGGAAATATCTCAGCTTTACAAGCAAACATGCAACAAATTGATTCGTCCAAACTCACACAGAGCTTTGTGTGAAGCACCTGGGCAGCTGCTGGAGGGGCGGAAATAAGAATTAGCTGGCAGGACGGCTCTTCTATTAATAGTCTAAATTAGCTGTGGGACATGATCAGGAACAGACAGGGAATCTGAATCCCAAAGCTTTTCACACTAATTTGAAGCAGGAGGGCTGAGAGAGAGCAGTGGAGCCTGGATGTGATTTGAACCACCCATCGAGCGGCTGTCCGTAAATTCAGAACAGCGACGCAGCTGATTCCTCAGGAGGAATCAGCCCACAAGCCGGGTTGGTTATATTCACCATTCCCACCAACGTCTTTCCAGTTTGCAGAACAGAGACGTCATCAGAGAAGCTCTCGTCTCTGCTTCACCAGCAGCGCATAAACTGTAACGTCAACACTGTGCTCAATTAGGCCCTACATGGAGCGAAGGTGCTGTTTAGCGAAGGCTGAGAGATTTCTTGGCGTAAATAAGTAGTTTGTAAGTCAGAGCTTGCATGACTTTAGGGTTTTGCATGTGTTTGTCTCATTTATCTTATTGCTTACAGAGGCAACCGGCTTCTGCCATCGCTTGTATCCCACTATCTTCACCGTTAAGCAGGAGGAGGAGAAAGGGGCCCCGGACTCAATGCTGTGGGTTCTAGACAATAGGGAGACACTTGGACAGAGAGGCGAGAGATTATAGACAGAAGGACAGACAAATGGAGAAAGGATGCATATATCCTTCATGGGAAGGTCCCGATAATTGTTGAAGTTTATTATCTAGCTGCAGGAAATTGTACCCTTTGCCACCCACAAGCACTCAATGGTAACTATCAAGTTAAACTGCCAGAGTGAAACATCGTGACAAAGCCTCCTTTTAGAGATGAGGGATGACAGAGCTCGGGATGGGGGGTTAAGGCTCGTCCTCTGGGAGTAGGAGGGGCAGTGTCACCATTTGGAGACGCTGAAAGGAGCACAATGAGGCCCGGGATCGGGTTCGCCTGTTCGACAAATGGATCTCCTGCTGCTGCGATTGTGGCGAGCGTAAGAACTCTTTACCGTTACGGCGGTGACGGAGATAAATCCCAGACATGAAGCGAGGGATTCGTGCATCACGAAATTAAACAGCGAAAGGAACAGCGAAGGACAACAGAAGAAGTGTGAGGAAACGTACAATTTCCAACAAATCAAGAGTCCCTTCATTAGATCCCGTCTCTATGAGGATGTTTTTCTGAAGCTTTTAGCCGAATGGAAACATTCCAGGTGACCCTAAACAAGCGGGGTTCAATGGTGAAAAGTTCTTCCTCACATATTTACTTTGACAGGGACATACGTGTCTACTTTATTAGTTTTATAATCCAACGTGACACGGAGAGGATGAGCTTGAACTTTTCATCACGCCTCACAAGTTACATGTGCTCCGGCGTTGTGTTCAGCTTTAACCTCATGTGGCGCCACCTATCGGCCAGGGGGAGGAAATATTATCTGGGTGTTTCTCCGTGTTTCTGCGTAGATAAAATCTACGCAACTGTCCCATGCTTCTGTTTCAGAAGCAGGTTATCTACCGTTTCTGCTAATGCTAATCATGTGCAGACATGAAATCACAGACTGCTGAACATGCTTTCACAACGTACAGCCTAAACAGCTTTTATTTATCATGCATAACAAAATGTTGGATGCTTCCTATCAATCTGACTAGATTGATGTTACAGTTTTTATGTCGTCGGTCTAAATGGATTCAAGATCGGAAACTCTTTAAACTGATTTGTTTAACATGTATGAACTGCTTTGAATTGAACTGAATTTCAAATGCTAATGTCATCAGCAATCCATATCAGATTCCAGTGGACAAAATAATTTTTACAACAGATGAACACGGAACGATCATAAAGTAACTATTCTGTGGCATCGTTGGGGTTTCTGAAATTCAGCCATAATCATGAGAACAGAGAAGGAGAAGTTTCAAACCCTACATACAATCCATCATCATGGGCAATGTAAGATCATTTTCTAACAAGTTGGATGAACTTCAATCCCTGACAAGGACTCAGCAAGAGTATCGGGAACGCAGTATTGTGTGTTTTACTGAGAAATGGCTGTAAGATCATATCCCCGACTCCAACGTCTCTCTGGCGGGTTTCCAGACTATAGGAGCAGATCGAGATTTAAAGAGTAGCAAACGGAAAGGAGGAGGATTGGTGGTGTTTGACCCACAGCCATCACCATCTACAACAACTCCTTAGTTACATGAATTACTCCAACACCGTTTAATTTCCCTTTGGGTTGAATTAAGTATTTTTTATTCGATTGATTGATTTATATGACTAGCATAAGAACAGCAGGCAAATGTGATAGAAATACAATTTTTTGGGCCTAAATAAGATATAGTTGCTGTTCCACCCCCATATTAGGCCCAATTTATATTTTTCACCTCACAAAAAAATATCCAATTTATTCCACTTCTATATGTGTTACTAATTTGATGTGTGTCTGACAGTGTCTGCAGCATAAATGTTTATAGTTTTGAAACAGAAGAAGCCAGTCATGTTAAATTTGGAACAAAAACAATAGATGAAGCAAGATGTGCCCAGTTGGATTATGATCTTGTGACAATATTGGTCAGAAACATTAAAGACAGCCACATCCATTATTTTATCATACACAATTATGCAGATACTTGCTGTCTACATTATTATTCTGAGCACACGGGTTAATTTCGGGTTTAAATCAGTCTTTTTAAACAGTTCAAACAAACGTGTAATGGTGGTTGCATTTAGTTAGTATTAATTAAGAAGGAAGATCTGCTGTCTCAACGTAACCGTTGTCTTGTGACTGGTGATCAATGACCGCCTGAGAAAGGAACCAGCTTCCCTGCAACGCTGGATGGACGCGGCTATAGAAAAATTTATGGATTGTTCTTTTCTTGAACTTAAGAGTAAAGCTCAGAACAGTAAATGCTGTAAATGTGAAAAAAAGAAAGCAAACTTCAAAGGAAAAGTCTGAAGCACCTTTGGCAGATATTATTAAAGATCATTTAAAAAAATCTCTGGAAAGTTGGACTGCTGAGAGTAAAAGAATGACACTCTTGGCTGATTCATGGATGATTCAGGGATTTATATAATAATGTCATTACCCTAAACTCTAGTTGTGCACCTACAGAAACCACCGGCCGCTTGTCTGCTGGCTAGGTGGCTGAGCAGCTGAAGGAGCGCTGCCACTTTTTCCCCCTCAAATAAATCAAAACCCTCATTGCTTTCGACTTTCAGAGGAGTCTTGGCAAAATAAACCTGAGCTTATTTCGTTTGCATTCAATCACTTTCAATGTGCCAACTTATACTGATGTAAATTGAAGTAGTCAGCACCACTGCCAGGCAGCACAGTTAGGAGACATAGGTTAGTTAAAAACATTAAAAATCGTTTGTGTATGTTGTTTATTAACTAATCAAAAAGAGACTTTTAGAGAAAGACAGAAATAAACTTGTGCAGTTCAATCGTTTCCATCAAACGACTCTGAAAATGGACAAAAACCAAAGTGTTCAGACCCCACACTGTGTTTGCTGCAGCGCTGACTTAAGGAGGTCGGCGTCAGCAAACATGGCTGCAGCGCCTCGCCACACACAGGCACACTTTATTTAACGTCTGACCTGTTTTGACAAATCTGACCACGAACGCGAGCGCGGCCCCCTGAGCGGTCGACCAAAGCGCACACTTTGAACTGCACAATCCAAAGTCCCCGACTTGCTCCCGCGAATAAAACCGCTCACAAATCTTCAATCCAGGCCTGTAAATCAGGGTGAGTACTGATCAAAGCGCGACTGTGAATCTAACATGACACACGCCGCATTCCTCCTTAAACACATTCGCATGCTCCACTCCAGCGTGCGGCACTTGTTTGTTGCCCCCCTTTCCTTCGCCTGAAGTGCTCAGCTTTAATTTTCAGCGCTCACATCTGTCGGGATTTATGGCACGCTGCATAAAGGTGCCTCTCAAACACGTCGTCTATTAAACCTCAATGTAGGTGCATCATTTGGGAGTAAATTACAGAAAACTAAATCCTTGACTCAGAAGATCATCAATAAATATAACCGGAGTAAAAACATATAATTTTGAATGATTATTTAAATCCTAACCAACTTGATTTTATCCTAAAAGTAATCTCAACTGCTTGACTAACAATTTTGGCGGACAGACAGACAGACAGATAGATAGATAGATAGATAGATAGATAGATAGATAGATAGATAGATAGATAGATAGATAGATAGATAGATAGATAGATAGATAGATAGATAGATAGATAGATAGATAGATAGATAGATAGATAGATAGATAGATAGATAGATAGATAGATAGATAGATAGATAGATAGATAGATAGATAGACAGACAGACAGACAGA
>JAVLVB010000913.1:1412202-1436954 GCA_032876305.1 Orestias chungarensis
TGGCTTCCTGTCACTCAAAGAATAGACTTTAAAACAGCCTTGCTTGTGTACAAATCTCTTCATGGTTTAGCCCCAAAGTACATATCTGACATGTTAGAGCCATATGAACCAGCCAGGACTCTGAGAACCTCAGGTAGTGGCCTCCTGCTGATGCCCAGAGTCAGGACCAAACAAGGGGAGGCTTCATTCCAGTTTTATGTTCCTAAAATCTGGAACAGTCTTCCTGAAGAGGTGAGACAGGTTTAAACTCTGTCATTGTTTAAATCCAGGCTGAAAACAGCCTTATTTAACTGTGCATATAGCAACTGAGAATATTATTACTATTATTATTATTTTATTTTAATTTTATTTCTTTTAAATTTAAAGTTGATTTTATTGTTTCATTTTCTGATCTTTTTTCCTATGTAAAGCACTTTGAATTGTCTTGTACACAGAAACGTGCTATACAAATAAACTTGCCTTGCCTATTAAAGTAAATTTCATTTCAACTTAATTTAATTTTACTCAGAATGAGAGAGCCAATTCATATATCATGGTACTTTACAAGAGTTTCTAAGACTGTTTCTGCTGAACCTCAAGGCTCCAGCATTAGCCACTTAATCTCTGCTCTAGAACCACACAGCAGATTGCAGATGCAAACACATCTTTCAAACAGATGCAGCCAATTTTTCGCAATATTGCGTCAGGGTTGCAGTTTTTCTCCTATTACAAAAAGGAAGCACCTTCTAATGGAATGTAATACAATCATGAAGTTTGTATTATGAATAATAAAAAAGCTTTGGAAAATCCATTGTTACAACAGGTTGTTACTAAGTTATAGATATACTCCACATTCTCATACAAGCACACAGTAGCAGACAGTATTCATATGATGCAATCTATGTGATATGTTGCAACAAGTTTGTTATTTTTTACAAAATTTCAAAAAGATTTTCCTCTAAATGCATGTATAATATTTCTTATTTAAACTGTGTCTATAAATCTTGGGGTAATACTCGATTCTGACCTGAACTTCAACAGCCACATTAAATCAGTAACATCAGCAGCCTTTTACCATCTTAAAAACATTGCCAGAATCAGAGGAATAGTCTCTAAACCAGACCTAGAAAGACTTATCCATGCTTTTATCTTTAGCAGGTTAGACTACTGTAACGGCCTGCTCACTGGGCTTTCTAAACGGGCCTTAAGACAGCTTCAGAACATCCAGAATGCTGCTGCTCGAGTTCTGACCAAAACCAGGAAATATGACCACATTAGTCCAGTGCTCAAGTCATTGCACTGGCTTCCTGTCACTCAAAGAATAGACTTTAAAACAGCCTTGCTTGTGTACAAGTCTCTTCATGGTTTAGCCCCAAAGTACATATCTGACATGTTAGAGCCATATGAACCAGCCAGGACTCTGAGAACCTCAGGTAGTGGCCTCCTGCTGATGCCTAGAGTCAGGACCAAACCAGGGGAGTCTTCATTCCAGTTTTATGCTCCTAAAATCTGGAACAGTCTTCCTGAAAAGGTGAGAAAGGTTTCAACTCTGCCGTTGTTTAAATCCAGGCTGAAAACAGCCTTATTTAACTGTGCATATAGCAACTGAGAATATTATTACTAATATTATAATTTTATTTTTATTTTATTTCTTTTGAATTTAAAGCTGATTTTATTGTTTTTTTTCTGATCTTTTTTCCTATTTAAAGCACTTTGAATTGTCTTGTACACGAAAATGTGCTACACAAATAAACTTGCCTTGCCTTGCCTATAGAGAGAGCAAGAAAAAACTAAATTTAGGGAACTTTTTTTGTTTTCACCACTCCATCTGATTTAGCTCTGGATTGGACTCTTTTAGGTACCGTATTTTCTGCACTATAAGGCGCACCGGATTATTAGGCGCAGTCTCAATTACAGGGGTTATTTCTGTACTTAATCCATTACAAGACGCATGCTAAAAGACGTCGCTCGTAACTTAACTTTTAACGTTCTGGTTATATCGGGTGTTTTTTGTGCCACCAGGTTGTGTCATGATCCGTTTTTTTGGTTTGTTTCAGTTTGTTGTTATTTATTTCCGTAATCCCACCTCTGCTCGAGTCATTGATCGCAACCTGACAGGTTGAGCGCACATTGATACGCATTCTAGAGCTCAGATCTGTTGAAGAAACAAAAATTTTAAGCGTGTGCGCACGAATCTCACTGAGCTGTGGACACTCGCTCAACTCTGCTCACGTTTATCTGTTTCTGCTCGCTCGCAAATCAAACTTGTCTTTGAAGCTTGTTTTGATCTTAACGTAGTATTTGCAGGACATTTCTGTTTCTTCATATAGATCTGATCTCTAGAATAAGTATCACAGAACGCTCATCCTGATGGCACAAAAATTACAGCACAGAAAGGATCTGATATTCAATCAAATGGAGCTCTTACCAAAGTCGCACAACAAAATTTTGGATATCAAGGCGCACAGCCGATTTTTGAGAGACTTTAGGCTTCTAAATGCTCCATAAATGCACCATACAGTCCGTAAAATACGTGTGATCAAATTATTTCACCTCATGTAAACAACAATATAAGTATAAATGGGGACAGGAGTTGATCACTGGAACCTGTCTTGTTGGCATCCTGCTCAGATACAACTCTATATGCAAGATGTGACGCAGGCAAGAGATGAGTTAATTTGTTGTATTGGAGTGTGGAATGTGACCAATGGGTGTATTTTAAATGAGCAGTACTCCTTAAACAATGTTGTAGAGGACAATACTGTTTGTTTCAACCAAGCCTTTCCTAAAACCATGGCAAGTTGAAGTTAAGTTGACATATTGCTCCTTAGGGTGGACAGTATTACACTACCTAATGTTGCCTCACACCAGGACAGTTTTTTTTTACAAGGTTTTTCAGTCTGTGTTAGTTTTCACTGACTCCTCCAACTTTCTCACATGGTTCTTGTTGTTTATGTTCTGTTCAATATCAGGCAACAGTTTAATATGAGGCAGTTCTATTTGGTCCACTAACAACAGTAAATGTTTCACACTTTGATGCAGCATTAATAAAAAAGCATGATGTGATTTGGAGAAATATATCACTGACAGATGGGGAATTCTGCAGAGCAGCTGAGTGTTACAATGGCTGACTATTTAATGTGTCTTTAAGTGTTTATACATTGTTTTTAGCAGGGATCTTTGCAAGATTTGGGAAATTCAAAGGGGCATTTGAGCAGGATCCAAGCTAGCAGCTCCTGTTAATGATTAATATTGCATTTTAGTCACTCAAAGATATCAAAGTTTTGTTTTGTATGATCTTTCTTGATTCCATTTTTTATACTATTTAGTCACAGAATAACAAAAGCATTATGTCTGGTCAAAACTTCTCTGCAGAGGTTCCTTCAATTTGGCATTGCTCAGAATTATTTGTTTTTTGGCCAGAAAGGACATGAATGCTGGAAAAACCTGTAGACAAAAAAGTCCCCTGTGAAAACCGATTACATCTTCATTTTCACCGAGAGTCTGACCCAGCATCTGTGGTGCATGGGAAAGTGGGATAAAACCATGACAAGACTTTCCCTTTCTGCCACAGTAAATGATATGACCCATACAGAAACAGATTACATGTATGATTTACATAACGCCAACGCAGGCACGAAATCAAAGCCTTGCACTGAATCATTCACCATATTTATGTAGCTGGCAGCTTCACGGGCAGTCAGGCCTGCGAGTCTGGACCCCCTCATTCATATTCATTTGTATTTTCTGCTGACACATGCTGGAAAGGGCAGACAAGGCGACAGTCATTCGCTCATTAGCAGCTTTTTGATGGAGGCTGCAAAGCTGTGGGTGGCCTGGAACGAGACCACAGGAGAAAAATGCTTTCTCGCTGTTTCGATCTCTTCTTTCCATGGCGACCTGGACTCTGTTTATTCTAAATTCAGTGTTTCTAGTATCTGTGGAGATTACACAAAAAGCATCCAATATTTCAGTAAATGTGAACCAAAGCCAAGATGAAAGTATGCTGAAGTTATTACTTTTAATCAGAAGAACATCAGAGGAAAGAATGTGTTGGATATTAATGCCATAAAAGCAAAGCCTCTCAAAGTGCACTACTCCACCTTAGACTATTTTAGCTTCTTATAGGCAAAGATTAACAGAAACTTATTTAGTTCTACAGTCATGGGGAATATGACATAAACCTCTGGTTTTGTGGGACTTAACATGGAAAGCAGGAGTAAGGTGCCGCTAATCAAACTTGCTTAACAGGACACCTCTATAAAAGCATACTGTTAAGAAATGCCAAGGTGGAAATACAAAAGCAATTTTATCATAAAATGTTGATATGTTTTTATGGAGAGAAAATCACTGAGAAAAACAATAAAGTTCTCACATGAACAGTAGCAAGTATCACAAGTCGCAAAAAAGAAGAAAAATAATAAAGTAAAAAACATTATAAAATAATGCACAACACCTATTTACTCTATATTATTTAAATAATTTTTATTTTATATTGTGTCCTTTTAGGATAAAGTATAATTTAAATTAAATCTATAACACATATGAGTTTGGCTTGTAAAACTGCATTAACCCACTTTGGAATGTATATGTTCCCCCCCGCCATCACAACCACATGTGAATAAGTCTATAAATACATACATACACACACACACACAGATATATATATATATATATATATATATATATATATATATATATATATATATATATATATACACATGCAGATTTTAGAGTGTGCAATGCGACCCCTACGTCTAGCTCCTCTAGCTCCGCCTCTGCTAAGAGAGACTCGCTACGCGATACTGTAGTTTGCTAAGGCGGCTAACAGAAAGCTAACGTACAGTTAGCGTGTGTTTGCATCCTTAAATCCGCATTAGTTTGCTGCCAGATATATTATTGAAAAGACAAAAGGAAGGATTGATGCGGTCACTTACTTATTTTAATTCCATGCGATTGACCTGGACTCATCTTGCAATCAACCGACGTATTGGGCATCCCGGGTCTAGAGTTATTAAGTTTTCTAAACTTTCAAAAGAGGATGTTGGCCTCAGGGATTTACCACAAACAACAAAACTGAAAAAAAAACTGTAATATAGAATGGGCCAGACCATCAACAAAAAAGGGAAAAGTAGGGGCCCAGAAATGGAACCCTGTGGCACGCCACAGGACAGAGGAGCACTGTAGGAAGACCATCTAAGTGCTCTCCGTTTTTCGTAAAAATGTCAGGAATGGTTCCAGCAGTGTAAGGCTTGACAGTTGGACTGCATTCCTTGATTGTAAGGACAGAACCTACAAAATACAAACAACAAGATTATTAGCTGCGCCAGGAGATGATGCCTCAACTTTTTCAGAATGTATGATTTCTCAGCTCTGTCAGCATCATATCTATCTGACAAATATAGAAACTGTGCAGCTCTGACCAGAAGTTGTGAAGTTTTTCTAGCTGGTGTGGAACCTTGGAACTACAAAACAGTAGTTTGGCATGACATGAGTTTTGGTCTTCTTTTCATTAAACTTCAGGAGTGGAAAGTAAATAAGCTAAATCTATTTCCATAATCTATATTACAGAATAAACAACCACATTGCTTTAGGCTTTAATTTCAACTGCCTGACACTTGTGGCTGTTTGCGTTTAGACCAAATAAAATATCTGGTTTTATTTTATAAACCACATTATAGTGATGGACCAACGTCAATGGAGATGCTCCAAACGAGGGTAGAACCAAACGAGACATCAACCGGCTAAAGTTAGACTTAACAATTGAGAAGTTGCTAAACTGGGGTATGCGGGATAGAAGGACAAAGCAACACAATTGAGAACTTTTACTAAGGCAGACTCTATGTCGCCATCTGAAGAATCATATGCTAAAAAGTTATTACCAGCAGTGACCTGAGAAAAGACACTTGTTTTGCCCATAAATCTGGTGACGAGCAAGCAAAATTCCTTCCAAGTTCAGACTAAACAGACCTTAGTTATAATGTTAAATGTTGATGCACTTCTATTTGGGATGGAAGAATTAGAAGTGGGACAGAAAAAATGTGTTTTTTAAAGGGTCTAAGAGAAGAAGTAAGGCTCATCTGTCTGAAAGGAAATTAGAGAATTGAAATTCAAAATCCATACTGGTTGTGCCCAGACCTTTAGATATGTCCCTGGTTCAACATGTCTGAAGGCTGAAATGCCTTCTGAGTGTGTATTAATATCTCTGTGTTGTTAATATCTCTAATATCTATGATCTTGCCAATGGTCTGATCATTTGACACATTTCTGAGACACATCTGAAAGCTGCAGGACATCTGCAGAAAACTACACCATGTGAAGACTAACTGGTCGAACCAGCTATCAAGCATGATCTGGATTATATGGACTTGTTTTACAGATATTGACCTTGCACAAATTTTTCAAGGTCCATTTGCAATGGACAGTAAACACAAACTGTTACTGAAAATACTGAAAATGTTCAACAGAATCTGAGAAAAAGGAAATAACTAAAGTCGTGCAAATGTTGCAGACTGGACTTTATCCTGATTGAATTGTTTTAGGATTTTGTTTTCTCTCTAGTGGCCTTTATTGACCATAATTAGACAAGAAGTGGGAAGGAATGTGGCAAGAGCCCCAAGTTTGCGAACTGAACCCTAGAAAACCACAGGCTGAACAAAACATGTTGAGTCTTTCCAAATTGTTCTACATCAAAAGTCCTTGCTTGAAAAAAACAGTTTAGCACCAAGATGAGATGTTTAATTTCAGACAAGCTCTGCAGCCCAAAGGTTGTTCTGTAATTATTCTGAAACGGCGCATCCAGAGCCTACTGGATGCACCAGTTCAGTTCTGCATACGAGTCTCTTCAGGCAGCTACTGGATCGCCTGACATTCAGTGGGACTGATGCTGGTACTACTTGAGGATAACCACAAAACGGAGTCAATAAAATGTCTTTAATTTCTGTTACGTTTTCTTAGACTGACAACATATAATAACCATATTTGTACAGAACCACAAAGTATCCAGCACATTGTTCCTTGGATGTTGTAGGAATTCTGTGACTAAATGACATCTGCAAAGCATCAGCTCATTCTTGCTTTCATGTGGTTTTCTTTGTACTTTTGAAAACATCTCAGCTGCTCACTCTGTCACTTGGGGTTTAATAAACCGTGCCTTTATAAGGACAAACATGTCAACTGACAGTGCATTTAGCCAACATGTCTTTTTAAATCTCATCTTCTGTTCATTTTTAAGGTGAGAAATTATGCCACGTCAGATTTTGACACACATCATGCCTTTGGTCTGTTTAAAACCTTCCTTTTTGTCACAAACTTAACATAACATTCTGTGCAAATTTAACCTTTCCTTGGCATTAATTCGTAATTGTCTGTTAAAAAACATAAGCATTCCTACTACATTAACATTTATGTATTTAGGGGACACTTTTATGCAAAGCTAGTTACACATGAGTGTAAACATTGAACTAAGACAAAGTTTTCAAATTACTTATAAGTTGCCTGCAGTATCCTGGAAGTAATAAGTGCATTTTGAACTTTAAGGGCAAGAGAAGAGCTGTTTTTTTAAGGATTTCTTGAAGGTGAACAGAAAATCTGATGCTCTAATTGTGCATCATTCCTCCAGCTTGGAACCAGAGGTGAGAAGAGCCTAGATTGACTTTTGCGGAGCGTTGGCCGTGTTAATTGGCGCTCCTTGTAGGAACGGAGCGGGCAGGAATTGCTTGTTGGGATGACAAGTAGTTCAGTTTTGGAGACGTTCAATTGGAGATGGTGATCTTTCATCCACGCAGCTTTGTCTGGAAGACAGTTCGAGATTTGCTTTGATAGGAAAGGAAGTTTAGAGCTGGGTATCGTCTGCATAGCATTGATAGCAGAAACCATGCAAATGAGTGATTGGACCCCGCAAGATAGTGTAGATCGCAAAGAGGAGGAGCCCCAAAACTGAGCCTTGGGGAACCCCTGTGGTGAAGTGGTGTCCCGAGGATGTTTGGCCTTGGCAGGACACCAGGATCGTCCGGTGAGGTAGGATTCCAGGAAACCATGAGTGTTCACTGGCCTCGATGCCCGTATCTGCCAGATTATTAAGAAGGATCCCGTGGTTCACAGTATAAAATGCTGCTGACACGTCCAACAGGATGAGAACTGAGGATGGGCCTGTCGCTTTAGATTCTTTCAAGCATTCTAATTGTAAAAGCACTACTAGCACTGTTGTGATATTGTCTGTGATGTCTGCTATTAACAGAATTCCCGAGTTCTCACTCTACTAAGGCTTCTACAGTGTTGAAAGTTATGTAAAAGACATACAGACCTTTCAGTAGTAAACAGTGTAATGACAATTTTTTACAAATTTTTCACTTCAAGAAACATAAAACAAATTAATATAAAAATCATTTTATTGGTATATAATCTACATTCACATAAATTGCACAAAATGTTTTTGAAATTGTCTTAATTAAAGCCACAATTTTATCTAATGTCATTTTATTTCTATCACGTCTTGGTGTTTTGTAAAATGTTGTCATAAAGTAATATATCATGTTGTGTTTCTGTGTTTCACGATAGTGTATCATATTTTCCCATTATATCCTTTTTGCTTTATTCTACTGAACTTTGTTGCATTAATTTGTTATAATTAGTTTTATCTATGTATCGAGTTAAATTTTGGCATTTCACAGCATGTTGTATTGCATCATAAAATGTTCTTTGTTGATCACACAAAGTCATAGAAACGGATCCCGTGTAATCACTGATACAAAATACATTTATTTTATTCTTCCATAGTTTTAAAAGCACAAAACAATATTCACACAAACCATTTTAGTGGGATAAACGTCTTCACACCATTTACACAGCATTTACAAAAATATTAGGGGAATGATTGCTCCACCTTTAACAAGCTGTCCTTTCTTATGCAGTCAAATCAGTCAAACTTAACATCTCCACCATGTCTTCTCTGTGTTTTAGGTATAGGGTTCAGGATTATTATGTACACAATATACATCTATTATTAAATACATTGCTTTCAGTCTATTTACATAAAAGAGCTTATCAATATGTCAAATGATTACGAGATGTATGCTTTAAGGTGATACTAGAAGTTTTAAAATTTAACTTACTGAATGTTTCGTGGGAACAAAGTATGTGGTCGTATTTTAAAGGCTGAAGAATAAACGGGGCTCTGTGCCCGTCTGCATGACAAAGAAATCAAACAGCAGATTCTCTTTGAACACATCAGCTTTATGTAATCAGTCTCCGCACGTCTCCATTCCTACGGTCTTTGCTTATGGAAAAAAAAAAACTAACTTGGAATCTTTTGCATCCTCGAGTCTTGTTAATCTGATTGTGAAAGCAGAGCCGCTCTCCGTCTGGTGACCGGTACCAGCGAGTCTGCAGCGGCGCTACGCCATTTTAAAAACACGACTGTCATCCCAACAGATCACAGCTGTATCCAGATCAATGACGGCGAACACAATCGTGCTTTATCTCTAACTCAGCACATGAAACTCATTAACCGCGACCCGAACGCTCTCAGATTAAAGCACGCTAACAGCAGAAGCAGTTTGAAGGATGCAAACAAGAATTTCCAAAGATAAACCTTTAATTACATAGCAAATATTGTAATAATAAATCTAGAAGATCTTAGTGTAACTGATTTGAAAGGCTTGTAATGAATATTTCTAATGTATTTTAGCTTACAAAAAAGTCTGCTACATCTGTTGCATCCCTTCCTAAAGTCCACACCCATCGCAGCGTCCATTGTCCATGTTGCCTTTTATATCAGCTCGTCCATCCCTGGAGCTTGTGTGTCTTAAAGATGCGTGAGTGCTGTGAAGGCGGCTCACAGCGATCACATCAGAGTGTTTCCATTCGCTGTCCCCACGCAGAGTTTTTGAACCCACGGGGCAGCAGCAGCCGTCTGTTCTGTCTCTTGTTAGTCTCTGTCGTTCGCTCCCTGTCAGTGCAGCCCACAAGCCATTCTTTTCCCAAAACTTTCCGTGGCAGATGGAGACATAGGCCTCAGAGCCTGTGGCGGCTGCCCCGGCTTCAGATCTTCTGGCACATGTGGAGCCTGGACTTTGACGAGGAGGTGGCGTCTTTCCACACCTTGCAAGAGAGACCCTTGGCACAGTCGCAGCGCTGGAAGATCTCCAGGCCGTGAGCGCCTTTCTTCCTCAGCTTGGTGCACACCTCTCCCTGTCGCAGCACCGGCTTGCAGATTTTGGTCCAGAAGTGACGGGCGCAGCAGTAGCCCTCCGAGCAGTCGGACGAGCGTAAGCAAGGGTCTCCCTCGTGACCTTGCAGAAAATAACAGAAAACACGGTTGATGAGTCACAAAATCAAAAAGACAGCTTCATCTACATTCAACTTATGGGCGTTGTGAGTAACAATACCCTTCTGTGAACAATGTGTGCATTTTGGAACGTTCGGTGTGCATTTCCAGAGCCAATGCTTTCAAGAGCTTTGTTTCATTGCGTTTACAGCTGGAGGTATTTTTGGGAGTGCTGTCACAGGCAGGTACGAAGACTTCACGTAAACAAAGAGGAAAAGTCGGAAGAATATCTGTAAAACGTCTGTAGAAGCATCAGCCAAGGCCAAAAAAAGGTCTGGTAGCCATAAAAAATGTCCTTACAAAATCTGTTTAAAACTAGGATTGCACCAGTATGAAAATTACATACTATCATTAAACTACTTTTAAAATAAAAGAGTTTGTTTTAGAACAAATGAATAATCCTGACACCCACAGCACCACAGTCACATGACCAAGACTATACCAGGTGGAAACCTCCTCTTCTCTCCAAACACTAACAGAAACAGGGTGGAAATGAATATTGCATGTTAATGTTGCTCCTGTTTTACTAATCAGAGTGATGCAGATATGTTAAAAAATGACTAGCCTCTGATGCCAATATGTCACTCTATCTATTAAAAACCTTTTATAAAGCTTTACTGGTGGTAAAATCTTGCGCTTCAAGTCTGGGCCTAGTGTGCAGTTTGTTGGTTTTTTTCTTCTTCCAGGGACTCATATTACCTTAAATCAGTTGACATGAATGATAAGCCGGAGTCTCAGTGAGTTATTACCAATAAACTAACCAAACCTCCATTACGTGGTTTTACTTGTGTTTCACACCAAGTGCGCTGCTCGCACTGAAACTGCCTTCATGGCTCCAACAAGGTGCAGGAACAGCAAAACCGCTGCGGTTTCTTCTCGAACTCATACTGTTATGCTTTGGGTGCGCCAGTGCCGACACATGAGCAGAGGACCAATTATCAGCATAGTCTGTGGACTGGCAGAGTCCATGAATACCTCAAAGACCTCCAGGAGGGGAAGAACGGGACGGATTTAGACACCTGGAAGCTGCAGTGAAGGCGTCGTGCCTGCAGAAATCTTACCTTTGAGCACATGCTTGGCCTGGCCCCTCCCTTTCTTCCTCCAGCTGTGCTCTTTACTGGATGGCAGGTTGGGATTATCTATTGAAGAGATGTGTGGCGACAGCACGCTCTCAGAGATGGACACGCAAATGTCTGTGAGCAAAGGAGAAGACAGATGTCATTAAAAACAGAAGAGTTTTTTATTATTTCTGCCATCCTTGGGTATTTACCAAATATTACTTCTGTTGGAGTTTATTTGTGTCGCATGATTTTTGTTTTAAAGGAATAGAGATTCATCACAGCGCCCATTCACATGACTTTTAGGAATGCAGACTACTTTTGGCTTTTTCATCTCGTCCAGCTTTGCTATTTTAACGTCGGTCATCATTTGTCACTCAGTCTCTGCAATAATCTATAAGATCTCAACAGCAGAAAGTATCCTAAAGTACTTTTCCAAACCTGCTATGCCAGAAACACGTTATATGGCTCCAAATTTGAGGAAACTAAGAGAAGCCTGTGAAACATTTAGCCATGTCATATCTTTAAATAGTGATTCTATATTTGGATCACAAGTGTGTAAATCACAGCGATCCCGTTTTGCTCAGTCATTTTATTAATTTTTATATCCATTAGCAACTGACTGTCTGGGGTTTCATGTTCTAAGATGAGCCTAAGTGGTCTGATCATCATCCTCTTATATTAACCAGGAACTAAATCACGCTGACGAGTTCAGTTTTAAGCATCCAGCATGCAGAAGTGACTCAAATCCAAACAAAATTGTTACTTTTACGTTATTGCTGCAAAATTTGAGTGACAATTGCGTAAATGATGGTCCCATAGTAAATGCTACATCTTAACCACAGAAGCAACATTGCAGATCTATTTTTTTTTTTGTCAATAGGATGCAAGCAGCTTATGCAAAAGTAAGAAAAATGTTTAATTTTCTTTTCCATTTGTTTATTATTTTCTCTAATTTCCCTTTAAAATCACGTAAAATCAAAATCGTGGAAGAGTTTGTAGTTTTTCCTGTAGAGATGGGTCTGAAAGTGAGAGTTAGGGTGGATGAATACACACCAAACAGGAGGCAGAGCCGGCCGAACAAATACTGAAACATGGATGGCTAGAGAGGTTCGTGGTAATGTTTTAGAAGCCGCGGTTTTAACACATCAGAGAGGAGTGAAAATTCTTCATCAGTGACACAAATACGGATAACAGAGCCTGTTTACACATTAATCGTGTTTTAACTCATTAATTCTGGCCAAAAGATGATTTCAGTTGATGCTTGATTGATGAACATTTACATAATATTACAGAAACGTAAGAGTTGAGGCAGATGGCAGGAATGAGGTTGTCTGGATGTTGACATTCTGAATTAATCTGGACTCCATATGCATTTCAGAATCAAACAGAAAAGATCAATACGATGTTTGCAGTTTATTTTTTAGAGTTCAGCACAGCAAACTAAATATTTGCTCACATTATTCCTCTAAATTAAACATTTGGTCCTGTGTTTTACATAGTATTTATATCTCTTTATTATGATCCTAGATGGTTAAATGGGAAAATTCAGCTCTCCTAGACCTGGTTTCACCTGTGATTTTTCTCACAACCATCCCTGGGTCGTTCATACTCACCAAATATGATTTTATTGGCTAAAATCTTTTTAAAAACACATTATTGTTCGTTGCTACAGATTTATAGCCTCTGAAGTTCAAATGACCGCCAGGGCAATAAAAGATCCCGGAGGGAAAATAAAGTTTTATTGTTGAACGAAAACAAGTCAGAGATGGTTATACATGGTCCATAAAAACTTCCACAAACGCTGCATGGCACTTTGAATTATTGTTCAAGCTTCAAGGCACCAAATGTGTTGCTTTTGACGACCAAAGTTTATGAACAAGCAAGTTGTAGTAGGATAATTGTTTCAGAATTGGATCCATTCTCCTCAATGATGCATAGTCTTTACTCCTTTAACCACCCATGGTTAGATTACTGTGACTCTCTTCCTTTCTACATCAGCTTGTCTCTGCTGTCCCATCTGTTGCTGGTTCTCTAATCTGCAGCTACACTGCCTACCACAACCAGTAATGGACAGAATAAGTCCAGTGGTACAGATGGGGGCATCGTTAGCCTGTAGCAAAAATGTCGGCTTTAAATTCTTTCCACATGGAGGTACAATGTTCTCCCTTTGCATGCACTGGTTTTCTCTGGGTACTCCAGCATTACTGTTAGGTCAATTGGTTCTACATCTATGTATCTATGGCTGTGTTTACACGGCTGGACTTGATGCTCAATTCTCGCTTTTCATTGAGTTGTCATTCATAATCTTAATTTACAACACCAAAGCATGTTCAGAAGATGAACGTAGACGTCTTCACAGCAGCGCCACGTTTACTCTAGTAACAACGGACGCCGCCGTCTGTGGATGGGCGTTAAAGTCGTTGAGCAGAGGGAGCCGACCGTATCGTCACTAGATCAGAACAAGATGAAGGAAAGCTGATAGACAAGAAAGCTGAACTCGGCGCTGCTTGCTTCAGACATCGTTTACGTCCAGATAAACCACGTCTGGCTTCTTCTGCAGCACAATTATAACACACGTCTTACGTCGATGATTTAAAAGTTGGATCAAATGTGAGATAGAAATGTGATTGGGGCTGATGATTGGGTGTGTTGGGCTGTTTAAGCTCAATTTCTGTGAATTATGTTGCTGGTTGTGTCTTTAAATAATATTTTAAACATGGTTTCTGAATAAAGTTCATTTGCTTGTATTTTTTTTCTAGTACATATCTGTTCTTTCTGCAGATTTCGAAGCAGTTTGTATATAATTATAGAAAGCGCCCTTTCAGTGACATTCACAAGTTTTTACTACTGATTTTTTCTTTTTCTTTTGTTTGTTCAGATCTGGTCACATATTTTCTTGAGCAGCTTGCTGTTCTGTAACGCCGAGAGAATGTGCAGTTGATTTGACTTTTGTGGGTTTATTTTCGTTTGGTTTGATGGAGCCTAAACAAGGTTATGGATTTGTGTTTATCTTTTAATCTGCATGTATGTTAATACTTTCTTCTGTAACCCAATCCTGGGCACTGTTGCAATGGGTGGTTTATTTCTGTTTGGTTCACTCGCTAATTTGTTTAGATGGCCCTAAGAAACACGGCTCCGTCTTCTCTGGTTTACATTCGGCCCGTCCACAGAGACGTTTTGTCGATAGGAGAAAACCTTTTAGCTCAACTGTGAACTCTTTGTTCTTGATAGACACAAACTCTGATTCAGAACATGCTTCTTAACACTTTTCTGTTTGTTAGAAGACCGAAATGAATGAAACACACTAACATGATCAGGCTTTAAATCCCTAATTAACTCAAGAACTTTTTTTTTCAGGATCTTTGATAAGAAGTAGCAAAAGGGAAGACACAAATTCAAAGAACCGTCTTATATGAACGTAAAAAAAGTTTTATAGGAAAATTTAAATTCAATCAGAAATACTGCAGGGCAGCAGCAAAACAGTTCTTCAGTTGAAATGATGTGTGAAAAAGTAAAAGTTAACCCTTAGAAAGGTTTTGTATTCATCAGTATAAGTGGTTGGGAAGAGCATGAGAGTATAAACCTGTTAATAAACTGATAGCAGGAGTTTTCAAATAAAGCTGTGTTTAGATCTTTTTGAGTGGATGAGACGCAGGATGAAGAATTCTGGTATACATCCGTCAGGTAATGTATAGAGTCTAAAGCAAGATTTAAAAACACCAGCCAACGATATGAAGAGATCCAACAGTGTTTATAAATTTGGCTGTAAATGGAGATTCTAAATGCAAATCTGTGTGATGCCTTCACCCACATATATATTTATCTGATAACTAAGTGATGGATCAGAAAAAGCAATCTTGTGTTATTCCACAGCTGTCCCAGTTTCTAGTAACAGGCCACCGATAGACTGAAAGTGAAGCTTAGGCTCCCATCACACTTTTCCATGTTTGGCTTCATTATTGCTGTTTTTCACATCTAATTATGTATGGGTTTCAGTCAAGATCCGTTTGGTTGTAAAAATCGTTTAAGACAACAAATATAAATTGTCGGAATTAGCTTTGAATTTGAGCAAAATTCAGAATGAAACGACGTTAAGGTGTGTATGTGCGTGCTTACGGTTACTGCAGCGGTTTCCAGGGCAACACATGGCGTCTCGGTGACAGCGCTTCTTCCTCCGACGGCAGGACAGGCAGCGAGACGGTGACTGCTGGGGACTGTGGCAGTAGCTGCCAACGCTGCACTCCTTGTCATTACTGCAGGGATAAAGCTGCTGTGGAAAGAAAAACAAACAGTTGCTGGATTAGAAGATTTTATCTGGTTCTATTAAGGCAACATGAATATTTTTTAGATTTTGCTTTATGAAAATGTCAACGTTTTCCTTAAAATTTGAAAATATATGGAAATTCGTTACCTGCTTTTAATAAAATAGCAAGAAATAGATGGTTTAAAATAAAATTCACAAAAAGGTGAAGTGTAATCTTCACATTATACTTCACTTCACCTTGATGTGTGCTGAGAAGGATTTGATAAGTAACACAAACAAAAACAACAATAAACGCTTGCGTGATGCTTTAATGGACTAATTCAAACACTGCAGACTTTATTGTCTCAGTTAAGGTCAGAGGTGAGGATCCTGTCTTACTCTCACCAGAGAGACTTTTAGAAAACTGTTCTGAGGAATCATTGACTCAAAACTAAAACCAAATAAAGATTTTAAGGTAGTCCAGCCAAACGCCTGCATTAAACGTTGTTGAGATGCTGTGAAATGACCTAAAGATAATTATTTATGTAAACTTTTCAATGCGTTAAAATTAAAGCCATTGTGCAAACATGAGGTGGACCAAATTGCTCAACAGTGATGGTAAAGACTCATGAGCTGGGTTAGGTTTAGCTATTTCGCTCAACCTCTACAGATTTGCATATAGTTTAAAAATATGGTTTCATAGTTTTATATCCGCTACATCATTCTCTGTCCTACTATTTATGCTATTTTCACATGGTATCAGATTATCAGGAACCAAGTCCAGCATCTGTAGCAGCTTTAAAGTGGGAGCAGTGCGGTAAAAGTAAATAATAATTTTCTGTGTGCTCTAATGAGCTGGAACAGCAAAAACATGTGAAATAGTTCAGCAATGCAGGAAATGATGGAGTTTGTGGCGTTGCTGCTTTGGGTTTGTTATTCCAGGAACCAAAACAAACAGACGGGAAAGTTCAAATGGTTAAACTGGACAATAATGATGTATTCTGCATTCGTATGTTGTTCTACACACATAAATATATTCTATAAGGCCTTGTGCCTCATATAAATAAATTCTAGCCAAAATAACCTTCTCTATTTTTCCAGGATTTATTTCAGATAATTGCCTCAGACTCTGACTTTAATGTTTGCAGGAGATCAGGAAGCGTGTGTTTAATACTAGGTAAATAACTTCAAAATAATCTTTATCTAAGGATCTGATTTCCAAAACTTTTAAATCCGGTTGGAAATATATGTTATTACGACTCCTTACCCTTTTATTCAGGCCTTAAAACATTCTTAGAGCTTTAATGAAGTGGAACTGAAGAGCAAGTTTAGCAGGCAATCATACTCCTTTATAGGTAATTACTCCTAAATTCAACTATATATACCTCAAAGTGCAGCCGAGGGCAAAAGGAGCTGAAATCCACACAAAAACAAAAAGACACACCTTTGCAGACATAACATCCAGCTCTTTTTAAAGGGATTCGTACAGTTAGAGCAAGCTCACATTTTCCACGTACAGTGAGAGGTTTCACTGGAACCGGCATCTTTATGAAATTCCTTTCGCATGCAAGTCCTTTTGTTCTCGTACTTGGAGCGGGAGCAAAGGCGTTTGGCATAAAATCGACCACAAATCAAATAAACTCTGTTGACATACGCAATAATAAAGAGTTAACAGAGAAACAGAGACTCGCAGGCGAGACACGCAAACACTCACGTCTGCAGGGCCGTGTTTAATGTTGCTATTCGGCCGTCACGGTTGAAAAGTTCGAGAAAAGATCAAAGGTGTGAAGTTTTCCCTTGGAACCAACAGCGAGTCAAACACACAAACAGCAGAGGGAACAGGAAGCCCAAAGTGAGCGCAGGTGTCGCTGATTTGCTGCCTGACATCAGAGGAGCGTGTTCAGCGGCTGCAGCAGCAGCAGCAGCTTCACAGCATCCACTTTCAGTTGGCACTGCGCTGACAGAGCTGATTTACTGCGGCTTACCAATGACAAACATCAGCTATCCAACGAGGACCGAGCATGATATATCCCAACGCCGTCTGGCAACACAATTACATCGACGATGTTAAAAAAAAAGAGGATTATTCGCGTTTATAAGCTTGGGTGGTCGTGCCAAACAGAAATAAAAGCACAACGAGGATTATTTAGCACAAAAATAGTTAAATCAACAGCTTCAACATCTCAGTACGCTGTAATTTCTTTCTCCTGTGCTTCAGCTTTGGAAAATTAACATGATTAGACGTGCCTGGACGATTCAGCTGAAAACAGATGTAGTCGATGACGAAGCCAAAGGAAAAATGTGCTTAAATTGAAGCTCAGTGCTCGTTCATCATCATGTCAGATTCCTAGAAATCAAACACTTAAGGTGCTGATGAAAGCACCAGAGCTCCGGGTGTATGATCGGTTCTCACTGTTGCTTCCTAAAGTAAGAATACAGACAATAAAAGTGGAAAAAAGAATAAAAATCAAACTACCCTTTCATAAAACTTATCCCTTCTCTTCATTTTCCAATATATCTCCACATAAATAAAGGATCACAAGAGTGTAAATATTATCTAAGAACAGATTTCAGTCAGATTAGCAATGACTTGGATTTGACTCTATTTAGTGAAACCTTTGCTTTTTCCCCACATCAGAAACTGGTTAGGAGCTTAAAAAGCTATTAAAATGTCCCGATCACCACATTTTACGGTTCCGGGATAGTTTTTATCTTTATTTTAAGACATTAACAGTAAAATCGCTGAGTTTTAGCATGTATATGAAGGAAGATTAACTTGTTCCCTACAGGCTGCGTGGACCGGCTCAGATCTGGATTTATAAATAACAACTGTTGATTTGTTCATTGCCTCTTTTTGATCTCTAAATGTCAGACATTAGTATTTGTGGTTGAACAAAATTTTGAAACAGCAGCAGCTGTTGATAAAGAGAGCATTCATAAATTAGACTTAATAAATAATTTGCAAAGCTAACAACCAAAATTAGACGAGGTTTTGAATATTTCCCTAAAATTATGCTTTACTGGTGTAATAACATGGAGCTGAGACGACTCTCACTACGGAAAAGTACATTCTTTAGTTTGTCTTTAAGAGCAAATACTGTGTCGACAGGTTACTAATGAGCTGAAGTTGGTTTTTGATTGAGTCTTCCCAGCTGGAAACTGGCTCAAGGGCCATTTCCACCCAGTTAGAGCTTAGAATAGACAAAAAGTATGTTAGGAAAACAGCAATGTAGACACAGCAATGTGAAAAGAAAGTGAACTGAAAAATGAACTCTTTCTGCTCTAAATCTGTGTCTTTCTTCTCCAAAGTTTGCAGTCTGGATGTTTCTTTTTATTCATTATCTAATTATAAGTTGGAGGAACCGTATTTAATCATGTTCTCCAAATCTTGAAGATAAATTTTTTTTTTTCATTTTCTAGAACAACAATGTTAAACAATTTAAGAGGATTTGGGAAGTGAATGTGAACTCCATTATAAACTCCAGCTCTACAATGTTGCATGACATATTACGAGTTATTCAAGGCAAAGAGTATCAGTGTACACTTGATTGTAGTTGAAGGAAGATTTCAGTTTATTTTAAACTGAGAATAACGCTGTGGTGCCACGTCGCTGGTCTTCATGAGGCCGCATCTCTCCATCGAAGTCACGTTATTTTCTGTAAATCCTCAGCTCTCTCTCTCTCTCTCTCTCTCTCTGAAAGCACAAACTGTCATCCTTCATTTCTTTTTAAGGACAGATTAAAGACGCAGTAATTGGTTTTGGAGACTGCCGTGTTTAGAGAGGACCAGGTTGGCTGCCGTCGTGCTAATCACCCCCTGGCTACAGCGCTATGCCTAATAAACACACATGAAGATGCCCTTCCTCCCTGTAGTCATACTCCTTAATTAAAACAATATGTTGTAACTCCGGTTACTTCTTTAATTTCAACTAATTGCTCCTTAGATTTTGTAAAAACAGTTTCTGTGAACTTCAAAGCTGTTGTCTGTTCATTAGGAGAGATGCGAACATTCCTGAGGACTGCCGGGGCGGGGATGGAGCTTTCCGGAAATACGAGAAGAAGTCTGGGAAAGTAAGGCTGGAATCTTGTTTTCTCCCCTGACCAGAAAAATGTGCTGTTATCTGAATGCGAAGACGAGCGGGGCCGGCCACATGCTGGGCCGACTTTGGATCCAACCGAGCAGCAGCGTTAGATCAGCCCAAACACGTTTGAAAGGCTGATGCAGGCCTTACGACACCTCCTCCATCAGGACTGACCCTGAGAGACAGATCACCGCGATACCTGAAGCTCAGACCACGGCCAATAACCTCCGCTCGCCCCATCCTGTGTTTTAAAACACCCCGTTCGCTCCGGCGGGGGACGCCGCTGGGATCCATCTGCCTCATCTCATATCTGCTCCCTTAGTTTTACCCTCACACATGAAAGCACAGCCCCTTGGATCCTGCACAGGAAGCGGGTAAACACGGCCCTTCACTCCGAAGCCTCTCACCTGGCATGCTGGTGAGACGATAACGTAAGAGACACATGTGGGAAACCTCAGGTCTTGTGCTGGTAAAGCCTCGCTGCTTTTGAAGAGGCACCTTAAATGTGCGGGAGCAACAATCTAGACGGGATTTAGTGCAGGATATGCACAGCTTTACTGTAAACAATCGTTCCCAGTCTCTGCGATCCCGTATTTACCAACGTGCGCTCATTCCAAAGGCATGATGTCAGTTCCATGGAAGTGCACCATGATACATTATAACTAAGTCTAGGAATGTAATTTCTACTTAGTGAAAAGCCATTCACGCTGTTTACTCCTAAGAGGTAATTAGCAAAAACCATCCTCCTACCGTGATTATAACATTCAGTCACGCCTACGAATTCCAAACTTTAATTACTTTCATAGCTCTGTGCATTTATTTTGGCAGCACTGTTTTTTTTTTTACTTTTACCTTGCAGGTTTCTCACCTTATAACTAATTTTTCAAACGTGAAACCCCTCAGTTTCTTGCGTGTTTAGTTCCGAGCTTCATAAAACGTGTCACCTAAACGCCAAGCAGCAGTAAGTAGAGAGCTGATTTTGTTTGTGTTCTCTTGATGTAACGGGGTTATATTGTGCCAAAATGTTTGTTTGTGGACCGTAAGAGCGAGTTCGGCATGCCGACAGTGATTTCAGATGTTCCAGTGTTTATAACAAACATTAAAGGGCGGGTCACAGTTTTTTTGGACGCCTTCAGAGGACTGAGCGGACTGAGCTAGCCACTACTCTGGCTAAGACTCACATTTAAATACATATATTTTTATGGTAAGCGGATCAGTCTTTATACAACATAGATCTATTATTTTAAGTAAACGCGTTATTTTAAGCGAGCACAGAGCTCCACAGCAACATCTAGTGAGACCAGGTCCCACTGGTCCAGCATGCACGGACGCCAAAGTTTAATGATTTATATTTGGTATCATATTTTCTGCAGGGGCCCGTTTGGGTCCCAAAGTGACTAAGCGACAGTTTTTCATTGAGCGACACAAGAGGTTAGGACGGAAAAGCTAAATCTAACTTATGCTGATGATTGAGGCCCATATGAGAGGAATAAATACCATTAGCAGGGACAGAAGTGAAGCTTCAGTTCTTTGCCGTCTTGTTTTTCCGTCTCTGTCTCATCGGTGAGACAGTGGGAGCGTCGGAGCTGCAGCCTGTAACCTGAAGCCATGAATGGTGTTTATGGGCACCGGGCGCCTGAGGGAGTCAAATAAACACCGTCGGCGGATAAACAGACTTCATTTTGCCCTCGACAGCCGGTATCAGCTAACATGGGGATGACTACTCGCCAGTCGCTCACATCAACCATGTCTTCAAACGCCGCGTGTGTTTACAGCCAGCACTCTCTGTGCACGAGTCTCAGAGAACGAGACCATCTTTAGCTTAAATGAACACTCTTGAGTGGATCCAAACATCAGGAGGAGGAGCTTTCTTTAAACAGCAACACAGGAGGCGAGCTTCAAGAAAACCCGCGA
The DNA here is from genome assembly GCA_032876305.1 of Orestias chungarensis. Taxonomy (NCBI): domain Eukaryota; kingdom Metazoa; phylum Chordata; class Actinopteri; order Cyprinodontiformes; family Cyprinodontidae; genus Orestias; species Orestias chungarensis. The sequence continues at coordinate 1,433,808 of JAVLVB010000913.1, forward strand.
AGTGTGTTTGGTCCCTTTAGAGTAGATAGACTCAGATCTCCTCTGTCATGAGGAGAAACCTCACACCTCAGGGTGCATCAGTTTATATAATGTGGGTTGTGTGGAGTGACCCTGAGCGGCTAATATCTTACCTCCAGAGTGATCTGAGCCTCAAGCAACAGGGACAGATGGTCATTTGTTTTTTAGACTGCAACATGTTAGCATCAGATGCTTACTCAGACCAATTTTGTCCAAGCATTTTATCATCCACTACCTGTGCATCGTTACATCAATCACTGCTGTAGTCATAGCAGCATGGAAAACGGTGCAAGGTAACCTTACTGACGGAGGATGCAGGCAGCTTTAAGTTACCCATGAGTCTCTGGAAAAAATGATGGCGTCTTAGTCAGCAGACACACACGCACTACAGGTCACCAAGGTTGGTAGCGGTTAACAGTTGGGTCCATTCAGTGGGAGAGTTTTACAGGCTGTTAGGTGAGTGATTCCTGATGTAGGGACCAGTTATGTGGAGGAAAGTGAGAGTTACACAATCAATGCATTCAATTATCAGATGTGTCCATGAGCACAAATGAATGAGTCCGACCATGACACACGTTTACATGCAGGTTTTAGGCAGGATAGAAGCAGCCGGGTCAGGATGACCCGATCCAAACAAGCGGATTTAAATGCACGCCACATTTTTCACTGGCATAAACCATCCCTCTGATTTGGATTACAGTTTCATTCCTATCAAATTCAACTGGGGCTTTTACGCCGATACATTATGTCCATATAAGCGTATACCTTGTGAAAAGTGAAAATCATGGAGATAAGAAGATGGTGTGGCGTTATACAACCACTTCAGACGCTCCAAAGCGTCTGTTTGGTGCGTACAGCAAAGAAGTTGCAGCCACATTTCGCTGCTCACCGCCAGTCATCTGTCTACAGCAAGTCTTTGCAATTGCTCTGACCTGCCGGATGAAAGTCCTTCACAGTGAACACTGAAATTTTGCTAGAAATGTGTTTCAGATTTATGTGCAACCCTAGTTGGCACCGAGTTTGGTGAGCCGTAGTGATAATACGTCACATCTGATTTAAAGCCTAACCAAGAATCAGTTTGTAACATAGTGGCACCGTGTTTTCTTAATTTACAGCCTAGTTAGCCACATGTGCACCCAGCTGTTTCATTCGCAGTAACTAGCCTCTAAATTAATGGTGAAAATGTGTTTTTACGTGCATCGTCTTCCAAAGAACATCCAGCAGTTAGTTAACAGTATAAAAGCCTCTGGATTATAAGATGCAGGAGAAGGTTTACAAGGATCACATGAACCCTTAACCTGCTGTAAAAACCTTGACATTGTGGTGATCGCCGCGCACGCACGTCCTTCCCACTCACTCCAACCCTCCAAAAGCACCACAGACTTTAGCTGCGGCACTGATAAAAGCACAAGTTTCACTCGCAGTGTTGGGTTGAGGTTGGTTTTCCACACTGCGCAGAGGAGAGCGTGTGGCTTTTCAAACGATCCTTCTGTCTGAGCTGGCCGCCCCCGCCCCAGCACTTAGCAAGTATTACAGTAATTCACCGCAACAGCAAATAAATCCTCATCAGAACGCGAATCTGATAAGTGCTGATATTTTTTTGAATCTAAACACAAAGCTGTGTCAGTTTCAACAACCCTGACTTAAACACCCAGAACAATTAGATCTAATGTTACAAAGCAATTTGTTATTTACTTTAAAACCGGATCATAACTGGTGGTTTTTTGTTGAAACAGCAGGAAGTGACCAGAGTCTGAGGGTGTTAGTGTATCCCTCAGAGGCCTGTGTAGGACTCCCATAATCCCAGCAAGCGTCTGGACCACTTTAATGGCACGGAGACCCAGACAGAAAATTACCCGGAGTGTTAACTTTTTCTCACATTTCTGCCGGATTAATGATTTACTGTGGATGTGAGCAGCTCCCGACATCGGCGTCAGGTTTGAGAAGGCAATTAGAGCTTTACGAGGGTCTGATGTTCAAAATTTCCACTAACGATTCACATATGACAAACAGTACTGTTTAAAAATTTTATTCTTTTTCTTTTGACGCTAATCAAATCATAAATTCACAGTTGGGCACTTCAGTGAAGGACAAATCCACCATGTTTGGAGGGTTTGGACCAATACTACCTTAAAATAGACCAACTGATCAAATAAGCCTTATAAAATGTTGGAGATGAGCATCTTTTATGTCCTTTTTTAAGAACAAAAATGTGCAATTTTAATTATATTTAAGTGATTTTAACCATCATGAGGATCTAAGTGGAACAAGAGCTTAACTGGATTACCGTGCACTAAATGTGGTTTAAATGGTGTCTAGAGTGAAAACCACAGCGCTTATTTTGAAGCATTAAAACCTCAGATCTTACTCAGACCTGAGTACATTACCCAATAAAGATGGAATTGTGATTATTAAGTCTGTGATTTATGACCTTTTTTTAAACAACCACCAAAAAGGGATCATTTTAATAATTAGAACATTAACAGCAACTGAAACTTTAGTCTTATAAACGTGAATAAAATGAATAATTCAGCACTAACAGGGACAGCTGAGCTGTGTAGACTGGTCTGAGGTATTTGGCATTAAACAGGAATTACTTGTCCTCGCTTTTAAGGACTTTAAGATTTGTTCAAATGGTCTCCAGCTTAATAAGTGCAATACTTGAGCAAGTTACACCTGAATTAAATTGTTCACTAACTAAATAATCCTTGATTAAGTCTTATTTAGCCTTTATAAGACGCAGTGCAGATCTTTTTGTCCGTTTTTACATGTAGATCAGCTCGGATGGTGTGAAGCATAAAAATCACAAATCAACTCAGACTTTTATAAACATTTCACATTTTAAATACTTAGAGACATATAACCCGAATGATTTGAACGTATTTCAAGAAAAGACCCTCAAAATTAGTGTTTTAGACAATAAAGATAATCTGAAATCTATATTTAATCAATCTAAAGGTTTTGCTTTCTGATCCACAGTGAATCAGGAACAGGATGAGCTCCTTAAAAGCTGTGAAATAACCCTTTAATAAAGTCCCTACAATGAGAGCAAGAAAAGAAAAGAAAGAAAGGAAAGAAAAGAAAAGAAAAGAAAGAAAAGAAAAGAAAAAAAAGAAAGAAAAGAAAAGA
>JAVLVB010000913.1:1438177-1470528 GCA_032876305.1 Orestias chungarensis
CCAGACCGACTCCATCAGCTCCTCCAGACCGACTCCATCAGCTCCTCCAGACCGACTCCATCAGCCTCCGTCGGGAAAAGACCATAAAATTATATGCTGCGTGTTTTACTTGACCCTTTATACTGGGAGGTAAAATGGGGAGAAAAAGAAACTAAGAAATGAGCTTGGTGGGTTTAAAAAAGGCTCATTGTGAGCACGGAGGAAACTTTTCCATCTTTAAAGCAATGAATGTATATATGAGGCTCTGGGGTCATTTAAGCTTCTGACTGGCTCCATAATGTTCAACACAACTATGATTTGTTCCCTTTGCTACAGACAGACACGAGATAATCCAGAGTATATTAAACCTTTTCACATTTTGTCTGGCAAAGACAAACTTTCATGTATTTTATCAGGATTTTTGTTTAATACTTCTTAAAAAAGTGATTCCTTGACATAAGGTAGTGGAAAAAACGTTTTATTCAAGAGTAAAACTGAACTGTCATGAGGTCAAAGTGGAGACGGAAAGGACGAGATCACAGTCACAAGCGGCTGAAATGAGTTTGTCCTGCTCAGGGTTTCTGGGTTCTCCTTATAGATATGTTAAGAGGGTTGATCATCCATTAGGAGATCAGAGGAGACAGTAAAGAGACTCAGCGTCTGGTTAGGTTGGGTCAAAGTTTCTCCGCTGGCCGTGGGAACGCCGTGGGATTTTCCCCAGTGAGTAGTGTCTGGGGAGAGGGAAGTCTGGGCCTTTTTATTTGGAAACATTAGCGAAAAGTCTGGTCAGATAATCAGAAATGACAGCAACAGTTCATAGTTTTGAAACCAGTCAAGACAAAGTTCATACCGGATTGAAGGGAGAGAAAAAAATTAATTAAAAAGATCCCATAATTGATCAGAGAAGCCACTAAGAAGTCCCTGGTGATGCTGGAGGAGCTGTAGAGCAACAAAGCTCATGTTGTCATGTTCACAAGTCTGGCTTTAGTGGAAGGTTGACAAGAAGGAAGGGATTAGTGAGAGAAAGTCTTAAAGCAACACTTTTCATTTTCAGATGGTCGAATGACACTTCTGTCATGATCTGAAAGGGGGTCCGTATCACTTAAACCGGGACTTTGAGGAGAGTGGCAGGAACCCTGCCTTCCACATAAAACAACTACAAATGTGCTGACTGCTTTACGGCATACGTCACTTTCCCCCGTTTCTTATCTCCAACATCATCATCTGACATTGTTTCACCACAACTAGATTCATCACCTCATCGCTGTTCATCCTTCACACAGACACTGGAAACAGAAATGTACTTTAAAACAACTGATCAGGATTTTACAACGCTATGCGCTGGTGCTCATGGGAAACGCAGTCTTCCTTCAGAGTAAAACACCACCGCTTTGTCCACATTGAGATGCCGAAATCAATCAAATCTGAAAGTGAGTATCGAAGTTAAGCTTCATGAAAAATCCTCTTAATGGCAGAAAACTAACATTCAGGTTCCCCTGAATAAACCACGTCTAGATTAAAACACGGTGGTTGCAGCATATGGAGCTTTAAAGTCACGTCTAACCCTTCAAGTGGGAGGCGTTTCCATTTTGTGCACATTTTATGGTCAGACGTCAAGCGTCCCCACTTCTTGTTTTCTCTGGTAGCACTTAGTGAATAAAAACCAAGAGAGCATCGTTGTCGGCTGTTGGAAAAATCCAGCAGCGTTCAGAGTTTGGTGATTTTCTCCTCCTCCAATTTCAGCGCTAGTTTCACTGGAATTAGAGAAAACAGCCACAATAAATCTATCCTCCATCATCACTTCAGAATCTTCCTCCATGTAGGAAAGTTTTTCACTACGTCACATAGAAGGAGCTCTCTGATTGGTCCACACTCAAGCATCCAGCGGCCAAAGTTCAATGTTCCCAACTTGAGCGTTTTAAGCTCCAAACGCGCGGCTACCTAGACTTTGCATTTAAACTTGAGTGTCATTATGGTGAGGACACGAAGATAACTGATCCCCATTTAAGCACTCAAACACACGCTAACTCTACGTTAGCTTTGCGTTAGCTGTCATAGCAGACTTGATTTAAATAGTATAAAATAAATAGGCGTGCTTTTTTTTTTTTTGTGGTGGGGGGGCGAAGTTGATCCCTTTGGATTGGTTGACTTTAAAGTAGTTCGCAAGCTTGAAAAGTGTGGGCAGCCCTGGTTTATTTCATGTGCTACAACGCCCTAGTTAAAGTCCAGTTTAAAACTTTAAAAAAAAATCTAGTTTAGGAATCTATTTTTGAGCTATTTTGAACACAGAGTTTTTTCTTTTAGCTTCAAGTGGCTTTTTATCACCTGCTGCTATCAACCATTACAAACTAAACTGTCACGCTTCCAGCGTGGAGACACACTGTCTTCAGACGCATGGTTCCCACAATGGCTCTATGACTCCCCACCTAATAATGCTTTACTCTTCTCACACACACACAAGTGGGAGCTGCCTATTCATGGCTGGGATGAAACCAGTATACTAGTAAAGGCTTCTGACCTCAAAGGAGATCCATCACATCCTGCAATTCAAAGTGTCAAGATCTTTTGTTGAGGACAATAGGAGACCAACTGAACTGGGGAGTGGGAGGAAGTATTGGACTTGTCTGATGTAACCGTAGACGCTCGGAGGTGATACTATTTTAGCTGTTGTTGTCACCTGAGCACGCAATGGCCTACCATGAAAGACTCCCACCTGACAGACGCCTTCACAGAAACGTTTTCACAGCCCTTCACATCTGGAACGGAGGTTTTTACACAGAGTACGTCCCTCCAGGTGTGTCTTCATATTCTGTTTCCATTTAATCTGATTTTAGGCTCATAAAGACGCGACTTTCAGACGTTGCCCATCTGTTCCTGCTTCTCCAGACATGATGCTTCTTCTTTTCTCCTTTTGTTTGTCTTTTGAACAGCATAGTGGGGCAACATGGTTGGACACAAGGACGGGACTCAAAGTGACTCACAAAGCAGCTCATATTCAAACAACAACATGTTTTAACAGAAGCACAACCCCTTCATTATGGATGATATTTGGTTTATTGCTTACAGGAGGAATGTGAGATTGCACAAAACCACTTCAGTTTCCCTCTGGGATCAATAAAGTATAATCAAATCTAATCTAAGAAGAGTAGGAATCAAATCAGAATCAGCTTTCTTTGCCCTGTTTGTGCACATAAACAAGGCCCTTAATCCACTTTGCTGTCAGATAGGACGTTTGAATTCAGGCTTTGAGTTCAGCGCATAGTGAGAGTGATGTGTGTGTGTTTACATGTACGTTAGACTGAAGCTGCTTCTGTGGACGCTCTTTTTAGCAAACTGCTCGAAAAAGACTCAAAGTATTGATCAAGTTTGTTTGAGTTTTACTTAACTTTACTCGTTTGATTTTAGAAAAGCTTCTGCTCACTAATAATGGTGCAGAGGACGCGGGGGAGACGTTTTCACTCCTGCAAGCCAATTTAGATTTAATTGCCAGTTTATGTGGTAAAAATATTTCTCCTTCAAGAATCAATCAGTTTATTCATGTAGCGCCAATTTACAACAGATGTCGTCTCAAGAAACTTTTCATGGAGTCATTGACTTGCAGCAGACAATCCCTCATACTGAGCATGCATGTAGCGACAGTGGAGAGGAAAAACTCCCATTTAACAGGAAGAAACCTCCAGCAGAACCTGGATCAGTACAAGCATCTGCCACGACTGTCTGGAGGTTTGAGGTGACAGAAAACTAATAAAAAAGAGAGTTTATGGCAGCAGTTGTAAAACGTCACTGGAAGTATCTCAGCCCATGTTCTCCTCCAAGAAGCTGTCTCAGCTAACAGAACGCCAGACCAGGTGTGGCTACTATGGAGAGAAGAACACTAAGAGAAAACAAAAGGTTAACAAGGTTGAAATAACGGTAACTAGGTAGATTTGACAAAGGAAGAAAGTAGCAGAGAGAGAAGTGGTCAGATTGTCCTCCAGCAATCTAAGCCTATAGCAGCATAACTATAGAAAAACTTAAATAACTTAACCCTGTAGAGTGAGACATGAAGAAGGTAGAGCAAAGGAGAACCGTCTGTCTAGACTGAGTTCTAACTGGATTAGGCGATCTTCTATTTAAACGTTATGAATAGAAACTGACTTTAAAAATGTTCACAAACGCTTTAATGTAAAAAAGAAAAATCTAATGTTTTATCATTACTGCAAGGTAAAATTTTAAGTGGTCTTGCTTTTTTTATTTTTTTTGGGGGGGTTCTAGTATCTGTAAATCATTTATTTCTTTTATGTTTTCTTTCATCTGCAGAAATCTAAATCTTTTTTTAAAAGGTGATAATGCTCTGTTTTAAGCTATACCACAGGTGATGGTTGTTCAGACTGTTTGTACTTTTATCGTTTCATCATTTCCTTTTTTTAAATCCATGTAATGTTAAATGATCAAATGTTCAAAACAACTAACTATAAGTCCTGCACTGGACGTTTTTCCCCCTGAGAACATAACTGCCATCTTTTTTTAAGACACGAATCTTCTTCTGTTTTTGTTTCCACTCACGTTTTCACGACTAGATGGAAAAAAAACTGGACAGAATATTAGTGGGGAAAAAAACAACAACAAAAAACTTTCAAAGAAAAAGTAAGTCTCAAAAGTCTAAGACTAACCTCTTTAAACAACCACAGTGTTAATGAAATAATGTTCTTACATTACATGTTTTCACCTCGAATTTTTATTTAAGATTTCCAGGGAGCAAATCGGGGGATTTAACATAATTTATTTAAAACAAAATCACTGATTCCTTCCATCGGCGTCGGGAGGTGTGCAGCTGGATTCTGTTTGTTTTTGGTCCCGACATGAAACAGCTGAAAACGGCCTAAAGAAAACAGGCTGATCATGTCTCACGTGGATTTTAGCAGGCACATTAGTTTTTGTTACGTGCAACAGAACTTTGAAGATGACAAAGTTGGACAGAATAAAAACAGGATTGTCTGAAGTGCGTCCGGCGCTCCTGAGAACAACATGATCAAGTTAAAGCAGGTTCTTCTGTCAGGTTGGAGTTGATGTTCTCCAAACACTGTGAGGCTTAAGATTTCTGCCGTTATCAATTTATTCAAACCAGACTGAGTAAAAGAAGATATTACAGAAGTAAGTTTATTTTTATTTAGTTTATTAGTAATTAGTAAATAAAATACTTCATGGGTAAGCAGTAAACCAAACAGAAAACTCACACATCCATAGATTATTGTGCCGTTTTTCCAGTTAACGCTTTAGATTAGAGGCTCGGTAACGTTGCAGATGTGTGACTGTGTTAGGTTTTTTGACCATTTCACGTTTTTTGTTTTGTTGTTGATTTTCTGATAAGATATCATCTAAAACTCTTGGAAGTTAGTCAATCAATTAATCATTTCAATTTTATTTCTACAAATTTTCCTCCTTTACTTAATGTGAAAAGTCAGGTCTTTTCTATTAGCTTCTCATCTAAATACATTTCTCAAGACATTGTCAGGGATTTTTTCTCTAAAGTTTAGATTTGTGAGCCTGTAAATGTGATATAATGAAGACTCCAATGATTTATCCTTAAAACTGGGTCTCATTGCAGGAGATCAGCTTCCCTGATCAGGATTGCCAGATATATCACTTTAATCAAAACTGGAGCTTTGCTTTCAAGACTTCTTTTAACTTCACATTCCAGACAGATCAAGGGAAGACTGCAGCGAGCGGCCGGCTCGGCTTTGTTTAAAGAAGGACATGTTGCTCAGGAGATAATTGTCCCTCTCCTCTCATTTCCGAGGAAGATGGATTAGGCCGTCTGCGCAGAGCTGGGTCTTCGTTAGGGAACATGAATGAGCCCTGTTAGTAACTCCGACTGACTCAGATTATTTAATTGATAACAGTGACCCTGCCCTGGCAGGACGCTCACCACATAAAAGCATGAAGCTCTGTGGCATTCAAGGACGCAGAAGGCCGTTACTGTCTCCAAATCAAAAATGTGCCCTTTTTGCCTCAGGCTGTGGGAGGCAGAGTTAGACAGAGGTGCACTATCACTGCGGCAGTGACAATGAGAAACGCTCCAGGTCCTTCAAACTAATACAAAGACAAGTTTGGTTGATTTCAACATCAGTGATGTGAGGATATAGAAAAACTGTTAATAAACTGGCATTTAACTGTGAGGTGGAAAAAATAGGTGCAGAAATCTGGTCGCTTTCATTTTACCAGGGAGAGTTGTTCTTTAAATCTGTGAGGCAGATCTTTGAGACGAAGTTGATTAAACAGGTCAACTAGGTCGGATTCTCAGCTATTTTTAATTTTAGAACAACTAGCCAAACTGCTGCTCAGCCATTTTAATGTCAGGTTTCATTTAATAATAAAGAACAACACGTGAAAAATCATTTACTTTGATCATTTTTACATTTTTCGAATGTTAATTGTTCAAACTGAACAATCAAACTGGTTGTTTAAGACTGTATTTCTTTAGACTTCGGCTATTCAATTGAGCTTGCAAGCTACTTAAAGATGACCAAACTTAAAGGATCTACTACCATATATATATATATAGTATTAGTGGATCTAGCGTAGAGTTAGCATGTGTTTGCGTGCTTAAATGCCTGCATCAGTTTGCTGCTCGGCATGTAAATAACAAAAGTGAATGGGAGGATGGATGCGGCCATGTACGGATATGGCACCCATGGTCTTAATTACATTTTATTGAAATCAGAAAACCCATGAGAAACACTCCAAAAATACCTATAACTTCTTCTTTTATTATTTCAGACACCAAATGTTCTTTAAAAGATGGTAAATTATTGATGATCTAAGTGACGCTAATGATTACAGATGCTAGGTGGGCTAAGATTTAATTTTAGATTGTTGTACAGAGGCCTCTGTTGTTAGATAGTTGTGTATTTCTTTATGTTTTTTGTTTGCTTGTTTTCTTTTGCCTGTTTGTATCAATGGAGTGAAACAGTGTTTCTACCATGACATAATGTTTGAGTTTGGAAAAGTAAACCTCATTACCAGTGTTTTTTATTATTATTTCTGCATCATGAACCTCGTCAGAAATTACTCTGACAATCTCTCTTTTTATTGTTTTAGCTAATTATAATGAAGATTAGCCGAGATACCAAATACGCATCAGGACTCACAGTGGAACCTGTCCTTATAACAATCTAAAGCACAGTAATTTGCCTCGTTTCTGTAAATGCCGGTCAATAGCATGTCAAGTAACATTGTATCCGGATATCTAAGCTTCCCCAGCTGCGTTTTCAAATATTTAACATGTGGTCTATGAAGAAATTCACAAAGAAAAAAGTTCCTGAGAATAATCTGTCACATTCCACAGAAATAAAAACAAATAGGCTGGAGTCCAATTACTCCAGTGTGGTAATAAAATATAAAACTGTTGTCTTCTTCAGCTGCCAGCAGCTTTTAGGATAAAACTCAGTGGTATTTGAAATTGTTCATACTTTGGTTGAAGCAAGTAGCACTGAGTAGTACTTTGTTTTTGGTATCATATTCTTATAATATAGTTGCCGTTATTTCAACCTTGTTAACCTTTTGTTTTTTAGCTGAGACAGCTTCCTGGAGGAGAACATGGGCTGAGATGTTTCCAGTGACGCTCTACAACTGCTGCTATAAACTCTTTTTTTCAGTTTTCTCTGCATCTATTTTAGTTTTCTGTCTCTTCAAACCTCCAGTCGGTCGTGGCAGACGGCTGCTTGTACTGAGCCTGGTTCTGCTGGAGGTTTCTACCTGTTAAAGGTGAGTTTTTCCTCTCTACTGTCGCTACATGCATGCTCAGTATGAGGCATTGCTGTAAAGTCAACAACAACACAAGCCATTGCTTCTGTCTGCTGATTCCACAGGAGTGAATGCTGCAAGTCAATGACTCCATGAATCTGCCGGGGTTCCTTAGACTAGAACATTTTTCAAGTTGATTTGTTTATGTTGTATCTTTGATTTTAATTGACTTTCTTGCCTTGAGACGACATCTGTTGTAAACTGGCTCTATATAAATAAACTGATTCTTGATTCTTGATTTATTATTAAAATCCGTCCACAGGGGGGCCGTCATTACTAGCGCAGTCATTTTGTTGCTATGTAACATCTATGTTCTTCTTCTCTTTGGGTCCTAAACAGAAGTGTCACAGTTGTCACACTTAAAGCAACACTAAGTAACTTTTTAACCTTTATGAAATCTTTTCATAACTTTTGTGATCATATGTCGACTCACGGCTCATTGAGTGGCGCCTCTGTCGTGGCCCGAGTGGGTCCGTATCGCTTTAACCGGCACTAAGCAACTTCGAGGAGGGTGGCAAGAACCCTACCACACAAAACAACTACAAATGTGCTGACTGCTTTACTCCATACCTCACTGCCCCTGTTTCCTATCTCCAACATCATCATCTGACATTGTTTCACCACATTTAGATTCATCACCTCATTGCTATTCATCCTTCACACAGACACTGGAAACAGAAATGTACCTCAATCCAACTGATCAGGATTTTACCACGCTATGCACTGGTGCTCATGGGAAATGCATTCTTCCTTCAGGTTAAAAATTTAAAACACTACCGCTTTTGTCCACACTGGGCCGCCAAAATCGACCAAAACTGAAACTGATAATGATCACAACACAATTTAAATACAAACATCACTTCAGCTTGACATGGGAGAGGCCGGAAGATTGAATAAAACCGTCTATGCTGTGGTTGTCACGCTAAAAAATCTTTTTATATGACTTAGATGAGCAGGAACCATGAATAACAAGCTGCAGGTACAGATTCAGCAGAGCTGGACATAATTTAGCGTCAGGCAGGCCTTTGGTCAAATGTTTCGAATTAGATTTATGATGTGCTTGAGCTGAGAAGGCTATAAATACTTTGCTCTCCTGATAAACTGTTATTTTCAAAAATATTCAACTGAGTCAATATGGTGAACCAGAAAATTAGATAATGTCATGTGTGGGACTTTAATTGCATGGTGGAACCCTCAGCGTTTGTGGACAGCACCGATAAATGCCATCTTAATTATTGCTGCTGAGATCCTTTCGAGCAGTGTTGATTGGTTCTGACAGTAATTGAGTTTTAATTAAAGCCAGCCTCGGCCACATGCATGTGAGCCTCACGGTGCGCGAGCTGCGTCTGTAGCTGTAGCGTGCTTTCAGCAGTTTACCCCAAAGTGCTGCTTTAAAATGTCTACAGTGATTAAAGTCGCATAGTCTCTGGCCTGTAACGTGCAGACCTGTCTGTGAACGCCCAGTCATGATGTTTTCTGGGTTTGTGGGCAGAAGCCACAGTTGTTCCAGCGCATCAGGGACTTTTATGACATGACTTAAACACGGGGGGATGTAAAGCACGTTTGGTACCTCTAGAAACTAGATTTAATCATTAGTCACAGGTTTAATATCAGGTGCTTGTTTTCTTGTTTGTAACCTATGGCTAACTGTCCTTTTGCTGCTTGATCAATTACAATTACAAACTTAAAAAGATGTTGCCATAAAAGCTTTTTCTTTTTAGTTTCTTGGTTTATTCTCTAAATTATTGTCCTAGGTTTGGAGCTTTAGTTTGAGTCTTAGCTCAGCTCCCTCTGTGTTAATTAGCCTCCCTCGGTCAGTCTCTTTCATTTTAATCCATCTGGTTTATTTTTGTAATATTTTTAGCAGCTTCCTTTTCATTGTTTCATGTCTGGATTCCTCCTTTACTGTCATGGTAGTTCCTTGTAATATACACACCGTGAAAGAGTTGTAAGCCTTTATCTTCAAGCAACACTAATGAAGTTACAGTTTTTCCCAAAGGAAGATTGCATTTCCCATGAGCACCAGCTGCATAGCTTGGTAAAATCCTGATCTCCTGGCCGCCTGCAGTTGGATTGAAGTACATTTCTGTTTCCAGTGTCTGTGTGAAGGATGAATAGCGATGAGTTGATGAATCTAGTTGTGGTGAAACAATGTTAGATGATGATCTTGGAGATAAGAAACGGGGGAAGTGACGTATGCCGTAAAGCAGTCAGCACATTTGTAGTTGTTTTGTATGGCAGGGTTCCTGCCACCCTCCTCTCAAAGTTGCTTAGTGTCAGTTAAAGCAATACGGAGCTCCTCAGGCTATGACATATGTGTCATTCAACGAGCTTTAAGTCGAAATATAATCACAAAAGTTATGAAAATATTTTATGAAAGTTGAAATGTTACTTAGTTTTGCTTTAATGATTATTAAAAACCAATTTACCTTTAACCTGTGTAGTTTTGGTCCAACTAAAAACCATACACAACATGACCAAAGGGAAGCACCTCTTGCTAAAACCCGACCTGTGAAGAGAGAAATCTAACATCCGTCTTTCTTTGAACAATATTTAGGACACCCACTAACTGTCCCTGGTGCGGAAATCGAAACTAATTCGGATTTGTCCATTTATTGTTCAGAGAAATAAGAAAAAACCTCAGGAGCTTCATCTCAAACTCTAAAGTAATTTAGGTTCACAGACAAAATACAACAAGACCGAAAGTTTTGATTCTTTACAGAAGACTAGCTGAAGCTTATCTTTGTTGTGGTGGTAAAGGAAGATGGATTAGCCGTCGTCTTCAGGGGACGCATGTTGTCTGTTTATCGTCTGTCAGCGACAGCGAAGAGAAAAGCAACCACATCACCAACAGCTCGCTGCAGATCGCCTCCCGATGGAGGACGCCGCAAAAAAAAAGGAGTTTAATGTTAATGACCTAAACGTTTAAGTATGCTGACATATCTGAGAGTAACAGCAAACAGAAAAAGAGCTCAAACTAGATCAGGGGTCAGCGAGATTTTTAGTTCAAACTTCCACTTTTGCTACAAAATATGAGTTGTGCAAAGCAAAATCAATTTTAGTCAAATCTATAAACACACATATATATTTTCTTTTACTTCTCTTACTAAATTTTTATTTATTTATTTCATCGGTTTCTTTCTCCTAGGAAACACGGCTGTTGGTTTAGGGACCGTCAAAAAATTTCAGAACCGAGAAACAAGAATTAATATCTTTGTTGTTATGGCACACAATGACAAATCAATACTGAGGGATTATTTTACAGCATGACACGGATATATATATATATATATATATATATATATATATATATATATATATATATATATATATATATATATATATATATATATATATATATATATATATATATATATATATATAAAAAAGAAGACTTGAATCTTCAGTTTTGACTTTCTAATCATAAATATACTTGACTTTGTAAGAAAGTGACACTTGGGCCTCAGGTTGAAGGTCCCTGGTCTGCCTCCTGATTGAGATCAAGATTCTGCACAGATATGAAAATGAAAATCACTTAATGTCTCCTTCCGGCTAGAAATATTTGACTGACTGATTTCAAATTAAAATATACCCTTTGTGCTTATTTGGGGGCGGTTAAGCAGGCTGAATTAATTAAACAACATGATATCACAGAGGATGTAATACAGAGATCGACATGTGAACTTACAGTCACTTGTTTTAAACAGAGGTAAAGGTTTTCACTTTTTTAACAGTTCTTTGTTCTCCAAGGTTTATTGAACCTTACATAACACCTTTAATAGATGTTTACATTGTGATGTTCAGATGTCAGAGTTGTAGAAAGACTCCAGAGGAACTGAGGAACCTCAACAGAGCATCATTTTATAAGAGGTGGGTAGTTCTTCTTCTTCAGCAGGGCAGAGTCTAATGATCTGGTCGTTAGCAGGACTGGAGATGGTCACCTGCTCTACTCTCTTCCCTACCTTTGCATTTGGAGGTTTAACCAATCATACCTGAAGAAAATCAATCCCACTTTTAGATCTTCAGAAAGGTAGCAATGAGTTCAAGTTTTATAAATCACAGTTTATTCTTTAAATATTTGAAATATATAACCTACAGGAAAATCTGTGAGCGTAATCAACAATCATAATGAGACATAAAGACAAAGTTTGTGTTGTCTGCTTTGAAATTGCCATTTATTCTTTCTTAACTTTTTCAAGGCGTAATTAAAGCAACACTAAAGATGTTTCAGTTTTGGTTGAGTTTGGCGGCCCAGTGTGGACAAAAGCTGTGTTTGTTTTGCCTGAAGGAAGACTACATTTCCCAGGAGCAGCAGCGCATAGCGTGGTAAAATCCTGATCTAGTTGGATTGAAGTACATTTCTGTTTCCAGTGTCTGTGTGAAGGATGAATAGTGATGAGGTGATGAATCTAATTGTGGTGAAACAATGTCAGATGATGATGTTGGAGATAAGAAACGTGGGAAGTGACGCATGCAGTCAAGAAGTCAGCACATTTGTAGTTGTTCTGTGTGGAAGGCAGGGTTCCTGCCACCCTCCTCAAAGTTTCTTAGTGCCGGTTAAAGCGACACAGAACCCTCGGGCCATGACGGAGGCGTCATTCTACAAGATGCAAGTCAAAGTATTATGAACAAAAGTTATAAAATTATTATGAAGGTTGAAAAGTTACTTATGGTTGCTTTACATTAATGTTTAGTTAATTACAAAATAGACAGGTAGAGCACAACACAGTTACTTTAACTCATATTTAGGGAGTATTTTAGAATAAAGCAACTTTGCTTCACACCTTAGAGCTTCAGTTGATTTCTAATCTACTGCAAACGAGAAAGAAAAGGGTTAATGAACTTTGACCAGGTTTTTTTTTTGCTTTGTTTTTTTGTAAACTCATCTGAGTAATCTGTGCGTTTGTGTGCGATGTATTTAGTACCTTTCAAGCTCTGAATTTCCCCCCAGCTTTAATCTAGTTGCAGGCTTCCCGATCCTAAAAGGTTCTTCTTTGTTTTATTTGCTGCGAGCAGCTGTGGTGACATCACTTTTGTGGGATTGCTAACTATCAGTGTTACGCCGTCGGACTGGATGAATTGACTTGAACACAATGCTCCATTGTCCCCAGACCTGTGGAGTCGGTGCACGCTAAAGTCACGCAGACAGACGCCTCACAGTGCAAACACACCCTTCTTTCAGCTTGCCCCCTTTGTTTTATCTCTGTTGCTGCACATCTGAATTAGCTTTTGATCATTTTGGATGTAATTCACAAAATCATTTAATCAACTCTGTTAAGTTTTAGTTACTGCTGTCAAAATTAAACAGCTTTTCAGTTAAATCCTGACCTTCAATCCCAATTTTTTGACACCAATCAAACACGACCGCAATCAGACCTTATGTGTGAACGGTTTTACACAAACTCCCGACGTATCGCAGCAGCGCCATGTTGGCAGAGGCAACAATGGACGCCACCGTCTGCGGATCCCTTTAATTTTGCTGAACAATGGGAGCCCAGCATAGTGTCACAAGAACTTGGCACTGCTCGCTTCAGCCATTGTTTAGATCTATTTTTGGTGCAGAATTATGATGCATGTGTGTTTAGCATTTAAAACCATTACATGTGTGACAAAATTGTTTTGTGGTTCTCAACTTTCTTTTATGGGTTTAACAGGAACAGCAGCTGATGGAAATTTCCAGGAGATGAGGAATGAAAGTATGAACGGATAATGTTATTGTTTTGAGTCTTTAATGAGACGTTCTGCAGAGTGTCAGATAACGAGTGACATCAGGCGTAGCCTTTTGTCTCTGTCGTCCTCACAAGGTAGAGGAGATGAAGACGGAGAAGGAAAGGCTGCAGGATTTCAAGGAGAAAAGTCAGTTCCAGTTGATTGGTCTTGAAACGGAGCGAGGAGAAACCAAGAAGATGTCATGGAAGTTGGAAATGAACAAGAAAAAAATGAAGGAATCGATTTGGGACATCTCGGTAGTTCTGAAATAAAGAATTGAGAACAATAATAATAATAAAAATCATAACTTAATACAGTTTTGGAACCAGCTTATCACAGTAAACTCACTCACTCATTTTAGCTAAGGCATTTATGCCAAACTCAAGACTTTTCTGCAAATCATTACTAGTCTTTTCTTCTGTTATCCATCCTTAACCTCACACCCACATTTTTCTCAGCATTACTTTAAACCTGATGAATAGAGCTCAGTATCACTGCAAACAAGTCACAGCCTGTAGAAATATCCTAACATATTACCTCCTTTTGTCGGTCGAAATCTTATGTTGGTTCTGTGTATGTAGACACAAACACACACATTCAAGTTTCCATCTGTATTGGTACTGACTTCCATTCATTTAGGTTTCTGTACTTCTGCCTGACCCAGACATTGTTCTCATCACTAACCACTACTAGTCTATTTCTAACCCTAACTTTAACTTATGATGTGTTTTTTTTCTGTTTGCAGCTGAATTTATTCGTGGAAGTTGAGGGTCTATTGATATTTTTTTTTTATCATTATGGGAAAACAAATTCATGGAAGAGGCTTTTTTTCTCTCTCTATAAAACAATACCAGCATTCAACCACAAACTCGGCTTAGTGACGGACGGTTGTACGGATGGGTCACAGATGTGTTGGTCAGAGCAGGAACATTTCTGAGTTAATTAGTGGAGCCCGAGCTATCCGACCTTTGTACCACAAAGTGATCAATTATCTCAGGAAGGCCAAGATTCCTGGTCAACAATGGGATGGAGCTTCAACTGTGAGTCACACTATCTTACCACTTTTGAAAGGGAAACTATGCTAAAGCTTCTACTGGCCACATTTTCCTGCTTAATGACATGAAGACATGTGTTTTAGATGCTTAGGTGCTAAATCACTGAAATCTTGAGAAAATCTTCTGGCCCTCGTATTTCATTATCTGAGCCAGATGTTAATAGTTTGATATGTTTGATAAGGAGATGGTTTCCTTAAGAATGAAAACACAAAACATAAGTTTCAGAAAAAACTTAGCAAGTGGCAAATTTTATCGGATTAATAAAGAAAATGGTGAATTGTTCTAAGTTTATCAAATTGAGTTAAAGTTTGTCTAGAAATTTTATAAAATCAGACTTTTATTTTTATAATTTTTTAGTCTCGACTTTGGAACAGGAGGAAATAAATCTGACCTGCCTGGACTTTCACAGCTCCTCAGCTTTGCAGCACAGATTTGAATTATGAGCCCACAAAAGAGCCGTTATCTCTATCAGGACACCAGCTTGTTTTAACAGAATAATGCTGCAGGACATCTCTCCAGCTGTGAGCCTCTGGACATGCTACAGCATTTTATACCCCATGGTATCGATAATATCCCGTAGGTTTAGGATCTACAGTGGCGTTGAACACCCATAAATCACAGAAAAAACTAGAAAAGTCTCTATAATCTGTTGTGTTTTTGGATAAATAACTTTAACTCTGTCAGATTAAATCTGTTTTTGCCTCACAGAGAAATTCAAATCAAATCTGAATAAAGAAGGGAAATGAAAGAACATGGACAATTCAACCATGATTCAACTGAAAGTCTAATTAGGTTCAAAAATACTTGAAAACAACTCCTGGTTTCTTTAAAGAGTCAAAAATGATGATGGATTTGTGCTGTAGCAGTCTGTATAACAGCGGTTTTGAAGAAGACTCAGACTGTGGATCCAAAAGTTGTACTATAGGTACCTCTAGCAACCCACCTGGGTCTTTGTTGCTGTTCATTTTTATGATTCTTTGCTTAATCATCAGAGCAGAAACAGCTTTTCTTTTAACATTTTTAAGGTCCTGGTTCTGATTACAGATTTATAGAAAATCCGCAACATGTCTGAAAAGTTTCCTCTGTCTGAATTTGCTCAGGCTCAGACAAACTGAGAGAAGATTCTTTCCACAGATTCGGGATTTGTTCCTGGACTTTGACTAGGCCATTCTGTCACATGAATGTGTTTGGAACAAAGCCCTCTATTGTAACTCTGGCTGTTCGTTTAAAGAACCTCACCTTTTAGCTCCAGCCAACTTTCAGTCCATGATGCTGCCACTGCCATGCTTTATAGTAGGGACGGGACGTTTGGGGTCGCATGTAGAGTTGGTTTTGTTCTGGCTTTCTTTATGCTACTCTTTCATAAAGGCCATGTCTTACATGTTAGGCCTACATCTAGCTTTAGTGACTATAAAACAGTAAAGATCAGTTTCTACCTCAAAGTATTATGTGTACTGAACCTAAACTTTGTGCGTAATCTCTAGATTGTGTTTTGTGAACCTAAACTTTGTGCATAATCTCACAGATTTCACTTACTTATTACTGTTTTCATTTGGTTTCTTATCTGGATTATTATGCATTATTTTTTTGCATATGGAGTTTTGTACTTTTAATTTAATTTCAATTGATAGCAAAGATTTATTTATCGTCTTTACTTCTCATTCCACTAAATCTACCCTCTATCGCCCAACGTGATGAATCAAAAATATGCACCACTGGTCTGCATGTGGAAGGGATTGAATCCAAATTTGACACCGCAGTTTCGTTTTTTTCATCAGGTTTTTATGTACGGTCATATTTGTCTTAATCCTGTTGATATTAAACATCGACTGTGTGCTAAACATGTATTATAGAGAAGAAATAGTGATTGCTTCGGGTGAATTTAAACTTTTGCTAATGAAAGCATTGCGGCCACACTGGTCTGGCACTGAAATTAAGTTTTACTGGATTTCAAGCCAATCTAAAGCAACAGCAAACGTAGGATGACAAACCAAACTGAAGCAACGACAAAAACGTGGCGTAAGTAAAAAAGTACTGATGGTGACCAAGAAAAAAACGCTGCAGGCTGAAACCAGGTTACAAGAAAAGGTGCACGATGCAAACTGAAAGGAAGAGCTTAACTGTAAACCAGACAAATAATTGAAGATTTATTGTCAAAAAGGCAGGATATTTCAACCTTGTTAACCTTTTATTTTCTCTTAGTGATCTTGTCTCCATAGTAGCCACACCTGGGCTGGTGTTCTGTTAGCTGAGACAGCTTCTTGGATGAGAACATGGGCTGAGATGCTTCCAGTGACGTTCTACAACTGCTGCTATAAACTATTATTTCAGTATCCTGTGCTTCTAATTTAGCTTTCTGTCTTTTCAAACCCCCAGTCGGTTGTGGCAGATGGCTGCTTCTACTGAGCCTGGTTCTGCTGGAGGTTTCTTCCTGTTAAAGGGGAGTTTTTCCTGTCCACTGTCATCCATTCATGTGAATTATTTAGTTGTGCCAATGTTATCACGGTTGGACGTTTTTACCATAAAAGGTACTTCTTTCATCGTACACATAAGAAGCCAGAACTGTTACCTAAATTATTTATTACTGTCTAGGTCTGGTTTGTTTTTTGCTCACCAAAGACACTTCGAACCAGGAGGCTTCCTCCTCCACTGAACACATCTTAGCACTATTAGGCTTCGTTGACCATCTGGCTTTTCTTCCATTGCTCAACTAAGTAAGAACGTGAATGGCTGTTTGTGGAAAGCTTGGAATATTTTCATATTAGTGCAGCATTAATCACAAATCAAAGATCATCTCCACTTTAAAACACAGAACATTCCCTAGATGATGATGATGAGAATGATGATGAGGACGATAATGTCTGGCTGCGGCTTGTTTCATGTTTTTGAGGTAACACATCATATGTCTTGGCTTCAATGTTTCACAACGTGTATCGTGAAACTGGAAATTCAGAATTCGTCTCAGAGGAAGATGAAGCTGTTTTATACGTGAGCAGCCATGACACATTTTCGGAGAACCACAAAATTTCCTCTGATTCCTGAGAAGAGCGTAATTTAGGAAGAAAGCAAACAACTGTCCAGATAACTGATGTGTGGTTCATGTATTCACTAGAAATTGTTTGTGATTATATCCATTATATGCAACAGACCAATAAAAATATATTTTTATATTTTTTACGAATATGAACTTGAAACCTGTAGCGTGCTTTTTGTTTTCTGTCTCTCCTGTAGTTCTGCTGCTATAGATTAAGGCTGCTAAAAGAAAATCTGTCCACTTCTATTCAATCTTCTTTTATTCAGTTTTTGTTAGTTCCTCCTACATCATGTATTAACTTTATCTTCTTTCTCAGTGTTTTTCCCTCAATAGAAGCTACACCTGTTTTAAACTTTTACTTTTAACACAAAAAAAACACACTCATATTCGTTTTTCTGCTTCTTTCTTGTGTTTTGTCGGCCCAAACCGAGTCAGTTGTGGCAGACGGTTGCTCGTACTGAGACATGTTCTGGTTCTGGTTTTGCCGGAAGTTTCTTCTGGTTAAAGGGGGTTCTTTTCTCTCCACTGTCGCTGCATGCATCCATAGTATGAAGGATTGCAGTAAAGTCAACGGCACGATGTTATGGTCTAAGTATTCATGCAGGTCCAGGAGGAGGTATTGCTGAATCTATTGGATACCCATGATCATATGTAAGGAATATATGATCTGAGTTACATTTTTTTTGTAGTGCTTTGAGATGACCTGTTGTGAATTGTTAACTATGTAAATCAATTGACTTTCGTTCTCAGCTTTTGGTGCCGTTCCGGTTGCTGGTCTGTTGGTTTATCTGCAGCTTTGTAAAGAAATATCAATGGGTCACTTACAAGAACACCTTAAGCTATGAAAAAGATCTGTGAAGTTCTTCTTTTGATTTAGGTCTGGACTTTGACTGGACCACTTTGTACCCTTTGTAGCCCAAGCTTTTTTATATTTAAGGTTGTTGTCTTGCTTGTAAGTAAATCTTCACTGCTCCTACCATCAACTGTAACAAGTTTAAAAAACAATCTTCCCACAGCATTATGCTGCCACAGCATGTTGCACAATGTGGAAGATGTGTTCTTGTTGAGGTAAACTGTGACTTTTTTTGCTTTTGTTTTTTTTTAACACTGGTTTCCTTTTGACCGACTGAATCTCTGTAATTTTTCCTGAGTTACCGCGTGACTCTGTGCTGCTTTTCTGATTTATGTTCTACTTTACTGCTCTGTAACTATAGATGAGTTCTGCCCGTGGACCATCCTCTCCTAATGTTCAGATAATGACCTGAACAAAACTCTGTGGAACATTGTTCCAGAACCTAACCTGGCTTTAAGCTTCTCCACACCTTCCTCTCTGCTGTGTTTGCTGTGATACTCAGTCTTCAAGATGTTGTTCTCTGATGTTCTCCAACAAACCTCTAAATCTGCACATATGCCCAGATTTAGGTACATCTTGGTGAATTAGAATGTGTCCAAATGAGATTTGTTTGTCAAACAAAAAGATTTGAAAAAGTAAAACCTTTGAGTAGGTAGGAAACTTGCATTTCATTCAGACCACATGTTATGTATTAAACAGGTTTTTTTGTTTATCTAATGTGAAATAAAAATACATTTCAAGCATTAATTAGATATGTTTTTATTAAAACGCACTTCAGTCCAGTTGTGAATAATCTAGATAATCTGTTTCATTGAGTTGCTAAAATAAACTTAACTTTTCAGTAATATAGAGATGCACCTATACATACAGCTACATTTTAAAAATATTTGGCTGCTCTAGGTATTAGTTAGATTAGAGTAAAGGGGGATGATTACAAATGCTCGCTGCATAACACCCTGCAGAATACTACTTTAACGTTTAAGAAAAGGTCCGTATCGTTGCAAATTGTGTAAAAACCTCCTAAAACAGGACTCTTTCTTTCAATAATCCAACAATAAGATTCAATCCTAAATAAAAGACGAAACAAACGTTCATGCTTAATGCACATCTAGACAGAGTCTACAATTCCATCACCATGTGTCTTTGAACAGAGTTTGTGTTTTTACAGGCAGCCAGAAGAACAAATCCTTTTAAAAAAAAAAAAAAAGAAGACCAGATGCTTTAACCTTGATAAAACACATTAGTGATACAAGTTCGGTTCAAAGAGTAAGAAGCTCTTCAGCATTTCCACGAGACAACAGCACAACTTCATCTCCGATGTGAAGTGCAGTCATGCCAGGTACGAGTATTTACATAACATGGAGGTCCGCTACTTGAAAAGACACTAAAAGTCTGAGTCAAACCAAATTAAATGGCAGCGGTTGAGCTGGCAGCAAGTGTGAGACAGCTCAGTTGAGGAGAATCAGTTCAAACTCTCAGGGAATGTCCTGATCACGGTTCAGGACTTTTCAACATTTAGTCGAATTTCATTCAGCCATGATTGATGAACAAAGCCACATTTGTTACAGTGGTTTTGACATCACTCGAATGTTTAAGGGCTTTTAAATTTCTGGGAGACATTTTGACCCATTCTTGTCGTAGACAGTTGTTGACGGCATATGTGATGCATATTGGATGCATTTTGTTCTTCAGTCACTGCACACATAGCGCTCGCTGGAATGTGGTTTTTGGAAAGTGAATAAAGTGTCTGTGGTCGGGCACAAAGAGACAAGCCATTCCTTAGGCAACATTAAGGAACAAAATATTCCTTTTGGTTGCATATAAATGAAAATATCCTATGTCGTTGCACGTAAGTGACACTCAAATCCTTTCCCAGAAGTTATTTCATAACACAGTGGCTTTGGGCGATGTGAAACTAGAATCTTCAACAAATTTCATTAAGTAAAGTGTGCATTCTGCAGGTGGTTTCATTCAAGATTCTCATAATAATTATAAACTCTTTTCCAATGACAGAGTGCTGTTAGACTTTAGATAGTGATAGTGTAAGTCTAGCCTTGAATGCAATTGTCTACTCCGTTTGGCCAGGTCCTACCCACTTCTGCCATCATACTCTTGATCTTACACTCACAGGAGGTAGAGCGTAAACAACTAACAGGTCTCTCAAAACCCTGTTCCTTCAAAGTATGTCTTACTTCTGCTGTTCTGCAGAGATAAAGATCTTTTCTATCTTTCAATGGCCAGAAAGAAAGTTTACATTCATACCTCCAAGGATTGAAAGTTAGAAGGAGCCTTTTACTACAAGTGGCAAGAAGAAAGCCACTGTTGGACAATTCCTGTTTAGAGGTGTATAGGAGACCCACCTGACGTTTCAAACAAGTTCTGGTTGAATGAGACCAATATTAAGCCTATGTGACAAATGCTTTTAA
Source organism: Orestias chungarensis (assembly GCA_032876305.1). Taxonomy (NCBI): domain Eukaryota; kingdom Metazoa; phylum Chordata; class Actinopteri; order Cyprinodontiformes; family Cyprinodontidae; genus Orestias; species Orestias chungarensis. The sequence continues at coordinate 1,459,019 of JAVLVB010000913.1, forward strand.
TAAAGAACTAACCTGGTTGTGGCGACCATGATGGGCAAACAGAAGGAAGTAAGTAGAGGACGATCTCTGAAAAAACATATAATTAAAGCATGAATGGAGTAATAAATATCTATTTTCTGTGGTAAAGAAAATCCTGAAGAATTCATGTGCTTCTATTGGAACTTGCTTCTTAAACATCCAGTCAGTTCTACAGAGGAAATGCTTGGATGAAAGCAAAATACTGTCAAGGTTCAAACCTAAATCTAGTTGGGAATCTTTGAAATGATTTAAAAATTAATCTTCACTGCAGATGCTCTCTATTCAATATGACTAAGGATGAATGGATGAACTGATGGTTGACAACACAGGGAGATGGAAATTATGTATTTTTCTTGTTTTTGTGTTAAATTCTGGATTAATACATGTATTTTCCTACACTAGTATCCATTTATCCATTAACTGGAGCAATGCCACAAAGATGAGATTAATGGTTTATTTTCAAAATAAACAAAGAGGAGGATAAGCCTGAAGAAGACTTAGCATGAGGGTGTAGTTTTTGGGAAAATGGTTTTGTTTTACTTTCCCACAACTTTCCCCAGATGGAGCCTGGAACAAAAGAGGAGGATAAAAATGAAGACTTATGGGATGGAGGGAAGGAAGAGGGGGTGAGGTAAAAGGGCTCGAGGGTAGGGAGGTTGACACACAGGACAAGAAACCATGCAGACACTCACACCTCAAGACAACTGAGAGGAACAAGTTAACCTAACAGTCGTGTTTTTGGACGAAGAAACTTTATCTATGTTTGCATAGGGAGAAAATCCAAACTCCATGCAGACAGACCCCAGGCTGGGATTCAAACCCGGGACCTTCCTGTTTCCGGCGGATAGTGCTACTAACTGAACTCAACAACTCCACCAGTTTACAGCTCTGATTAGTTTGTCACCCCTGTTTACTTTTGACGTTTGAATCTCGGGGAGCAGATGAATAGACAAGAGGTCAGAATTAAATTTGCAGAAAAACTCACAAGGAGGCACAGAAAGGTGGACAGAAACATGGTCGCTATGAAAAGGGCCTATTTAAAGGCCTATGGGCAACATAAAAAAGAATAACTGGCAACTTTTCAAGGCTTCAATGTGTCACTTTGCATTAAAACCAGACCTGGGTTTGTCTGCTGATCATAGAAAATGAATCTCAAAGGTGGAGTTGAGGTAAACACACGGATCTCTCAGATAAAACTGATCCGCGTGTTAAAAGGTAAATTTTGGTCCATGGATACGTTTGTAGTATTCAGGCTGAGACGTTGGTGTTTACTTACAGGAGACTGTGAGCAAATCATCACAATGTTGGCATCCGAACACAGACCGTCCTAACGTTAGAATCTCCCCCGGGACACACATTCGATACTGTTGGTGCGCTCTTGTGTTCCTCTCGATGCTCGTAGGTTTTCTTCCTCTTTTTTTTCCCAGTAAGAGATGTAAACAGATTCCAACTGTTGCACAAGAGCAGCAGAGCTGGCTTTGTTCTTAAATTCTGCTCACACTTTTATTGGCAAAGATTTACTCCGTCAACCGTCTTTTTTTTTTTTGTGAAGAATTCCTTTTGGCAAAATCCTTCTTTTTGGCATCCCTTCAGTCCAGAAAAGCTGATCTTGACACATTTTTTCACGTTAAAACCAGATTATTTTTTTTACCTTATTCTTTCAGAGGTTTATGGGATATACCAACACAAAGTAATGCGTAACTCTGAAGTGGAAGAAAATAGTGTTTTATAAAAGAAATATGAGAAGTGTGCATTTGTATTATCCGTTAATCCGTCGTCTCAGTATAAATGACGCTTTTCTGTTGAAGTTTAAAGCAAGGTTATCCATTTTAAGCCCGACATACTAAGGCTATAATAATTTTGGATTATTTAGTGTTGTTTAGTTTTGTTTTGTTGTGATGTTTTTGTTTTTTTAGGTACGTTTTATTAGCTTAACATGGTTGTAGTTTAGTTTTTATGACGGTTTGGTGGCGGTTTTGCTCTTTTCATCTAAATCTATTGAGTAATAAATATTCAACACAACATATTGTTTTAAAATATTCTCCTAAGTAACAAAACTACTGGGCTGGAAAAAAAGGGTATTCTATCTACATCGTCTGTATGAATTAGCTGATTTTGTACAGTTATAGTTTTTCTGATTAATTAACTTATTTGTGTTAATAACAATTTTTTTGTTATTTCCTTAGTTTTTGGTAAACTATAATAACTTTGGGGAAAACATAATTCGGTTCTACTCGATCATAAGGATTTCCCACAGGTGATGATTTCAAATGCATAACATTAGAAATATTATCTTACGTTTTAACCTGAAAATGAAAAAAATGGCAGAAACACAGATTGATGTAACTTCAAACGCTGTAAAACCGTCCCGCTATGCTGATAGTTAAGATGTAAAAGTTCTGGTACTTTGTACGGCAAGCGTTTTGTGCCAAAACTATTTTTGTTGTTTTGGGGGGGTTTTTACACAAAGTCTTCAAACTAAACTGTGGGGAAGTCAGAGGAGGGTACCAAATGCTGAGAAACAAGAACGCTACCAACACTAAGTAAGTTTTTAATCTTCATAAAATATTCTTATAACTTTTGTGATCATACGTCGAATTACAGCTCGTTGAATGACTCCTCTGTCATTCAACCAAGGGGGTCCGTATCACTTTAACCGGCACTAAGAAACTTTGAGGAGGGTGGCAGGAACCCTGACACACAAGATAACTACAAATGTGTTGACTGCTTTACGGCATACGTCACTTTCCTTGTTTCTTATCTTTAACATCATCATCTGACATAGTTTTACCACAATTAGATTCATCACCTCATCTCTATTCATCCTTCACACAGACACTGGAAACAGAAATGTGCTTCAATCCACCTGATCAGTATTTCACCACGCTATGCACTGGAGCTCATGGGACATGTAGTCTTCATTTAGGCAAAAACACTACCGCTTTAGTCCACAGTGAGCCGCCAAAATCAACCAAAACTGAAACTTCTTCAGTTTTGTTTTAAAGGGAAAAAAAAAGAAAATTGTTCAAAAGCAACTGATTTGAAAATAACTTATAATTCCAACATTTTTAAGAACCTGAAGGAGACAAGTTAAAAAGATTACATAGATCTTTAGAATTAGCCCAAATACTTATTTGATTGGTGTGACTATCCTGCAACACGGACCCCGATCAAAGCAGCTGTTGCTCAGTTGACCTGAAAAACAGCCAAAACTGTGTATAGATAGCACATATTAGTCAAGCACTCCACAAGTCTGGCCTATATGGAAGGTATGAGTAGAAAGAATGAAGTCATGTTCTTGCTCTGGTCAGATAAGACCAAACAGAAGTTTTGGTCCTGGAGGTAAGAGACTGCAGAAGACTTGGAGCTTCACCTTCTGTCGGGGCAATGAGCAAAAAGAAACAATCAACACTACGTTGGAATGGTTTAGATTAAAACATGTTATGCTTTAGAATGGCCCAGTCAAAGCACAGACATGAATGCAATCAAGAATCTCTGATAAGACTTGAAAACTGAGCTTGTCGAACTGAGCTTGAGCAAATTTGAAAACAAAAATGTGCGAAAATGTCCAGAAACTTGTTTGTTTCTGACAGAATCAATCTGCAAAATACCTGCAGCTGTTACCGTAGCAACAGTGCTTAATCAAATCTGAATACAAATCACACACAGAACGGGATTTTTTGCTCATTATTTAAACATTTCATAACAAATGTGTTATTTCCGTCTCCTTCACAGTCACGCAATACTAGAGTTAGGCCGTCACATAAAGTCCCAGCAACATCTACTGAGGTTTGTTGTTAAAATGTGTTTAAAACTCTGATAAAAAGTTTAGAAAGGCTTAAAACTACTTTGGGATGTGGTTCCGGTAAAGGAACATGTTAAGCTCTGCAGAAAAATATATTCATTCTTCCAAAAAGGGGCACAAATTTAAGCATTCAAGCTTCTTGTTTGTCTGTTTATGTAAACTAGCAAGGCTTCAACACACAGCGCTGATTTATGAATGACAGCAGAGTTATGGAACCGTATATCACTGCTTCGGTTGTCGAAAGAAAAAACAAAAACTAAATTACACTGAAAGCCGGAGTTGTAAAAGCGAACACAGAAACGGTAAATCAGTGGGGATTTAATTAGACAATAAACTGGAGTTTCTTAGGCGACACGTTCCTGGGAGCTTCAGCCGACCACAGGAGGGATCTGATCTCGGTGCGTTCAGGGTTTTTTCCACGATGATATGATGATTTTTAAGGGAGATCATTATTTTTTAGGGATTTTTGGCTTCCGTACTTCTGGAAAAACCGCACCGAGATTCCATCACGAGTATCTAAGTGCTTCCAGGAAGTTACCGTGCTGTTGCAGAGGAATCCTGATGGGAGAACGTGATCCCGGTATGCAGAAATTGCAGGCACTTACAGGGGGACAACGCTCTGTAAACCAGTGCCGGCAACTGGATCACAGCCCGGTTGGTTGATGCTCTGCTGAGTCGGGAGGAAGCAGAAAAAGACTCGGCTCCAAACCTTGACCATGTTTCATTTTTCGATGTCTGTGCGTAACTGGAGCGTTCAGAGTTGACTGATCCTCTGACCCTTGTCCCCACAAACTCCTCCTCTCTGCAGCTTAATGCCCCCTGCTTCTCCTGTTCCCCTTATTGTTTCCAGAGGGAAGGATAAGGCCGGGAGTAATTACCCCGATCTGTGATCAAAGCTGGAACAATGTCCAACGCAAATATGAGCGCGGCGTCGGGTAGCAAAACATCTGACGGCGCTGGGGAACACGAGATGGCCTGAGTGGACCATGCCAAGTAGGGCTGGAAGCACATCGCCTTGTTTGTTTGTAAGGGAACACACCTGGAGGCCGATCTCAGGTGTGGAGAAGCGCCTCGTCGTAGTCGATAGGGGAAACCGAGAGGACGAGAGGTTCGGGTCAGCGTCGTGCCTCAATAAGCTGCTGCTGCTAAACACGATTTTCATATTAAAAAACATCCCAAATCAACATGTCGAGCACCTCTCACTGCTACTAAAGCAGTTAAGGGTATGGAGCCGTTAGATTTACTGACTACCTCCTTATCCACACCGTACTTGTCGCCTTTACTTGTGCAGTAATGATTTAGCTGCTGAGATTAACCACTGAAACCAAACTATTTCGTTTTCTGTTTGCTAGAAAGTAAATTAATCTAGAGCAACTAGAGGATTATACAGTAAACGATATATTTCATATTCCTTTACCTTGTTCTATCATATAAACTTTATATACTGTAAGTAGGTTTAACTTTGGGAAAACTTGATTTGGGGTGTATTTCTTCTGCTTCTAATTTGTTATTTTTTCCAGGTAAACTTTAAAACAACAAAATTTTGGCTTTTTTTCCTCTCAGTAGGACTAATAAAGTACTCTGTAATGAAAATAGGGGGCAGGTGATTCAGCTTCAATAGCTCGGTCTCTTAAAAATGTTTCAGACATGATCCATGAAAACAAACGTAAAAATTGACAAATTTTCCACATACAATTAAAAAGTCGACTGCCACAGAAAAAGGAATTAAAATCCTGAATCATGAATACGTGGGGAGCCAGTAAAACTGACTCAGTGTCATTTTAAGCATTACCCGCAATGTTTGATGTGCGGTTTAACAGTGGGATAGTCTGCATTTAAAAACGTTTATAAACTGAAAGTGTACTTCAGTGACCCGAACCATCAGCACGGGCGCCCCACAGGGTTGTGTAATCTCCCCACTGCTCTTCTCGCTGTACACAAATGACTGTACCTCCACAGACTCCGCTGTTAAAATCCTGAAGTTTGCAGATGACACAACAGTCATTGGTCTCATCAAGGACAGTGATGAGTCTGCTTACAGACGGGTGGTTGATCAGGTTGTCCTCTGGAGCAGTCAGAACAATCTGGAGCTGAACACAGCAAAAACAGTGGAGATGACCGTGGACTTCAGGAGGAGCCCCCCAACCCTGCCAGCATTCACCATCCTACACAGGACTGTGATGGCTGTAGAGTCCTACAAGTTCCTGGGCACAACGATCTCCAAGGACCTGAAGTGGGACAGCAACATCAACTTCATCATCAAGAGGGCTCAACAGAAGATGTACTTTCTGTACCAGCTGAGGAAGTTCAACCTAGCGCAAGAGCTGATGATGGAGTTCTACACAGCCATCATAGAGTCCATCATCACCACATCCATCACAGTGTGGGGCAGTGCTCTCACAAAACACGCCACCAAGAGACTGCAGCGCATTATCAAGTCTGCAGAGAGGACCATCGGTGTAACGCTGCCCGCACTGCTGGACCTGCATGCCTCCAGAACCAGGAAGCGTAATATAAATTACACATGCTAAATTTTACAAATGTTTCTTTACTGTAGTTTTCGTGCACTGCAAGCATCTGTGCAACCAAAAACAAATTCTTTGTATGTGTGAGCATACTTGGTCAATAAAGCCTGATTCTGATTCTGATTCTGATGTTTTTATTTGATTGGTTGAAACAACTAAACTCAGATTAATCTTCAGAGATGAGGTAACCCCTGACCGTTTTGAGGAGGCCAATTTTTCCTCGTTTACTTTGTTTCACTTCTATTTAGCAAGTATCTCATGTTCACATATTTGGGAATTGGTGACAGAGCGGAGTGTCGGTTATTTCTTTCGCTAAATGAAAAAGATTTGAAGTAAATGTGAATATTTCATATAAAGTATGTTGAGCATAATGTTGCTGGTTTATTTAACTGGAAATTTGGTATTTTTCAACGCCGAGTTTCGTTAAATCAAGACTAAAAAATTTTTGTTTAGAGCTGCTTTTATTAATATTAGATGTAAATTTGATAAATAGTCTGTATTTACTATTTGATTTAAAATTTGATAGTGATAAATTGCATTTACCCAAATATGTTTCCTTTTTCTTAAACTGTGGTTATTTGGTTATTGTGCCATACGTTGGTATCCAAAGCACTTGAAACGGACTTTTCTCTAAAAATTTTAACTATTAAACTTGACTTCTGCTCAAGTTTAATAGTTTAAAGTGACACATTTGCACCACAATCTTTTACTACATACTAAAAAGTCTTTGCTGTTAAAATTAAGGAGAAAATCAATTAAATGTCTGATCTGGACCTGAAAGTAACTGAAGTTAATTCAAACCTGCCCTGAAACTTAAGCAGCATAAGAAAAAAAGCTCAACAATAAAAACCAAATACGAAACACAGCAGAGGGAGTGTCATGGTTTGGGAGAGGGCTTAAAGTGAAGGAATATTGAATAACAGTGAATCCAATCTCCAATTGTCTTTTAACATAGAGAGACATGGAGGATGTTGTCCTGCAGCCTCAGGTTTAATGATAGTTTAAGCATTTTGGAGCCAAAACCAGAGCAAAAAAAAAACATTTAAATCTCTGACCAGATGGGTTTGTTGAAGATTTATTCAGGAAACATTTTAAAAAAATGCCCAAGGAAGTAGAAGTTGCTGCACCAGTATTTCAAATGTAATTTACAAACATCTCTATGTTTCATGGAAAGTGCATAAATTATGTAATGGATGTTGACAGGAATCTGGTGATTCCAGTCAACAACAGTGGATTTTAAAATTAAAGTGTGTTTGAAGTCGGTGTAGTTGAGATTAAAGCCTCCCCAGGGGAGTTTTCCCTTCCTGACTTCCATTATCCAACAGCTTCATCTGTCATCAAAACATATGAAATACGTTGTAATCCAGCGCAACATTTATGAAGCGGGTATGCCATGAACGGGCGGGCCTCAGGATGTTAACCACATGGCAGATCTCCTCTCACCATCCCAGCTGATCCCAGAATCCTCATCTCCTCCGACTCCGCCGTTCAGACGTCGAGGAACGCCAACCTCCCCGTGAATTTCTAGCGTTTCCCGCGTCGCTCCACGTTTCAGAGCAAAGCCTGGTTTTATCATGCTGGGCTTTGAGGGGAACTCAAAACAGCTGGAAGGAAATGAAAGATAAATACAAACCTGTCAGTGTAGAAACGAAACGTTGAGCTGGACGGCATGTGGTGACGGTGACCTCGCTGCATGTATGATGGAACGTATTCCCTCCTGAGATAACAAACGGGAACAGACAAGGTCACACCAACATCCTCTGCAACTGGGCGGTCATAGTGACGCGGTTTAGCGCATGTTCAATGATCAGCATGCTGCAAAGCTCCAAAGTTTATACTATAATGTTGTGCAGCCCTAGTAATAATATCGATTAGCGTTTCTCTTCTTCATCTCTTCTCTGTTTCCTGCACTCAGTCACCTTTAGCATGAAGTATTTTGTGTCTGGCGTCAGATTCTGCTGCCATAAAATCGTTACATTATATTTAAATGTGTTTAGAAAATAGCTAGAAAGTAGAGAAATTGTAGATATGAGGGACTTCCTTTTTATTTACCCATTTATCAGCCATGTGAATGATTTTTAAATCTGAACCTAAAAAATTAACTAAAGAATATAACAAAACAAAAAACAGTAAAACCACTGAAAACAGAAATAAACTAAACTTAATTAGCTAAATCTAACATAAATAGCATAAATCATTTTCATAACCTTTTGTGATCAAACGTCGGCTTACAGCTCGTTGAATGACGCCTCTGTCGTGGCCCGAGGGGGTTAATATCGCGTTAACCGGAAATCAGAAACGTTGAGGAGGGTGGCAGGAACCCTGCCACACAAAACAACTACAAATGTTCTGACTGCTTTACAGCATACGTCACTTCCCCCATTTCTTATCTTCAACATCATCATCTGACATTGTTTCACCACAATTAGATTCATCACCTCATCGCTGTTCATCCTTCACACAGACACTGGAAACAGAAATGTACTTCAATCCACCTGATCAGGATTTTACCACGCCATGCGCTGTTACTCATGGGAAATGGAGTCTTTTTTCAGGCAAAAAAATAAAACACTAACGCACTGTCCACACTGTCCGCAAAAATTGACCAAAGCTGACATTTCTCTGGTGTCGCTTTAATAATCCCTTGATAGGTTGCAGAGTAGCTACTGTCGTTCTTGCATCGTGACTACTAAGTTTGTATTGAGGTACTTAACAAGTTGTCCATGATTATTAAGACTGATCTAAATATTTTGTAAGATTCTTTCTTTAAAGGTCTTCATTTCAGTTGTTTTTTTTTACCACCTTTTGAGATTAATGTCTTTTTCAATTAGAAACAAACTTCCAGAAAACTGTTTCGCAGCAAATTCTCCTGCGATCATGAATGATGGTAGGCTTAATTGACGGCTTTGAAGGCAAAGTTGGAAAAATCGGCCGACATTAGGAAAAGACGATAGGTAAACACTTCGAAATCGACATTAATGCCCAAATCTTTTTGCAAACACAGGAAGAATGATGAGGGGGAAAAATTCAAAGCGGTCAAGAGCGAAAAAAGTTGCATCAGATAAACTTTACATGTGCAAATGCATATGAGTAATTTACGTAATAATATATAAACAAGATTGTTGGTGTGAGCAGTCAGTATCTTATCTGTGTTATCGGTTTAAAAACGTCATCATTCAAGGATTTCTTTTCTTCTACTATCTACAGGTCTAAATTTAAATGAAGTCTTCGGTTATTTATGCGATTTAAAAAGTTTCTGCATTGCCTGACAAAGTGAGATCTAGGAGCTCCACAAACACAAACGGCAAAGCATTCGGTTTAATGGAGCGTAAACATGTTACATCAAGGAAAGCAATCCCAACAGAGTAATATCCCCAAAGGAAAAAAAGTCGCTGATGAGCTCTAAATTTACAGGAACGCCATCGGGAACTCAGCCGCCACACATCAGCGCGACATCGGCGGGATTGAACGGTCACCAACGAGCCGTCAGAGCGGGACGACTTGTCCTGGCACCGTCCCGGTTTTTCCTCTGGCAGCAACAACCCTTCAGAGGGAGGCGAAACGGGTCAAAGCGACATCTGACGAACTGGCAGACAAGCTGAAAATTGACCCTGAACTGAAATAGACGTGTGCGTGCTGCAACGGAGATAACATCGAGAGCTCCTGGACACGCACCGTAACAGGCACCTGCATCGCCCGGAGAGCGCAGATTCACCTCCAGACGGCTCAGAGGATGACAGCAATCATAACGCAATCAAATCATTTGATCGCTTCAAGCTTTTGAAGGCCTGACTGACACGTGAGTTTTTAATCTGAAGTCAAATGTCAAAATTAGGCCAAGCAGTTTCAGGGTAGGTGAACCAGACTGAGGTCATCTGAAGGTTTGGTAAGTTTTCGTCTTTCGAGCATCGGAGTCTAATTATGTGTCTGTGACTTCTAGGTCAGAGTCAGGAGACAAAAACGATGAAAATTTGTCTGAGGAAGTTTGGAAAACTAATCAAAACTACATGGAACAAAGAAGGAGGTTTTGTTCCACTGTCGCCACATGCTTGCTCAGTGTGCAGAAAGAGAGAGAGAGAGAGACTGAACCTGAACAAACGGGAATCAGTGCACTTAGTTCACATGGCAGGTCTGGATCCTCAATTTAAATATTTTTCTTAAATCGTTTTCTTTTTTTCTACTGCTAAATAATTTCAACCATCATCCGACGTCTGCATGAGCGGATTTGCGACCCCCAACGTGAGAAGAAAGCAGACGTCACATGGCGACGTTCGCGCTGGTAACAACGGACGCCGCCGTCTGTGGATGGATTTCAAAGTAGTTAAACCAAAAAGAGTCGACCTTGTCGTCACAAGGTCAGGACAAGATGAAGAAAGCTGAGGGGGGAAAAAACACGCTTGCTTCAGCCATTGTTTACTCATGACAACATAAAGAGACTTAGAGGGGTTTCTTTATCACAAAACGTGACGGGACTTGAGGTATACGGAGGGCCCAAACGGCCAAAATTCAATAAATAACTTAGAAATCCATAATTAATTGTGCCACTTCTCAAACTTTGATGACAGATGAATCCTGTTATCCATTAATATTTCGTCATATTCTTTTAATAATAACTCTAATTCCTCCTTTTCTGGCAGGAACATAACAGGCCGTGTTACTATTCTGTCTGCTTTTGGTTTTGCTGTGGAGTTTTTCCTTTGTGCTTTTGGACCTGTGTTACAGTGCACAACCTCAGCAACAGGATGGTTTACCACCGGCAGCAGCAGATTAACATCACAAGAGCCTAAAATAGACGTCAGCTGCCATAAAACCCGCATGAGTTGAAGAGGAGAGGCTGAGGAAGCAACGAGGAGAGAGAGAAGAAGAAGTCCCAATCGTCTGTTCCGTCGATCGACATTAGCTCGCTAACTAGCTGCTGTCAGCTTCTACAAGACTTTGAGGAAACTTGGGTAACAGGAAAAACAAATAATTATAAATGTTCCTCCTAAATTAATTTAATAAAGTATTATAGAATTTCACTTGAATTTAAATAAATAGTGCTGGCCAAAGTATTGGCACCCCTGCAATTCTGTCAGATAATTCTCCACTTCTCCCAGAAAATCATTGCAATTACAAATGCTTTGATACTAAAATGTTATTTTAATTTGTCTTCAATGGAAAAC
>JAVLVB010000913.1:1471869-1497063 GCA_032876305.1 Orestias chungarensis
AAATAATTATAAATGTTCCTCCTAAATTAATTTAATAAAGTATTATAGAATTTCACTTGAATTTAAATAAATAGTGCTGGCCAAAGTATTGGCACCCCTGCAATTCTGTCAGATAATTCTCCACTTCTCCCAGAAAATCATTGCAATTACAAATGCTTTGATACTAAAATGTTATTTTAATTTGTCTTCAATGGAAAACCACAAAAATAATTGTCAAAAATCCAAATTGGATATAATTACACACCAAATATAAAAAAAGGGGGTGGACAAAAGTATTGGCACCTTTGGAAAAATCATGCAATGCTTCTCTAATTTGTGTAATTAACAGCACCTGTTACTTACCTGTGGCACATAACAGGTGGTGGCAATAACTAAATCACACTTGCATCCAGTTAAAATGGATTAAAGTTGACACAACATCTGTCCTGTGTCCTTGTGTGTTCCACATTGAGCATGGAGAAAAGAAAGAAGACCAAAGAACTGTCTGAGGACTTGAGAAGCATAATTGTGAGGAAGCATGGGCAATCTGGCTACAAGTCCATCTCCAAAGACCTGAATGTTCCTGTGTCTACCGGGCGCAGTGTCATCAAGAAGTTTAGAGCTCATGGCACTGTGGCTAACCTCCCTAGATGTGGACGGAAAAGAAAAATTGATGAGAGATTTCAACTAAAGATTGTGTGGATGGTGGATAAAGAACTTTGACTAACATCCAAACAAGTTCAAGCTGCCCTGGAGTCCGAGGATACAACAGCGTCAACCCGTACTATCCGTCGGCGTCTGAATGAAAAGGGACTCTATGGTGGGATACCCAGGGAGACGCCACTTCTGACCCGGAGACATAAAAAAGCCAGGCTGGAGTTTGCCAAAACTTACCTGAGAAAGCCAAAAACCTTTTGGAAGAATGTTCTCTGGTCACATGAGACTAAAGTCGAGCTTTTTGGGAAAAGGCATCAACAGGAGGAAAAACGAGGCCTTCAAAGAAAAGAACACGGCCCCTACAGTCAAACATGGCAGAGGTTCCCTGATGTTTTGGGGTTGCTTTGCTGCCTCTGGACTGCTTGACCGTGTGCATGGCATTATGAAGTCTGAAGACTACCAACACATTTAGCAGCATAATGTAGGGCCCAGTGTGAGAAAGCTGGGTCTCCCTCAGAGGTCATGGGTCTTCCAGCAGGACAATGACCCAAAACACACTTCAAACAGCCATAGAAGATGGTTTGAGAGAAAGAACTGGAGACTTCTAAAGTGGCCAGCAATGAGTCCAGACCTGAATCCCATAGAACACCTGTGGAGAGATCTCAAAATGGCAGTTTGGAGAAGGCACCCTTCAAATCTCAGGGACCTGGAGCAGTTTACCAAAGAAGAATGGTCTAAAATTCCAGCAGGGCATTGTAAGAAACTCATAGATGGTTACCGGAAGCAGTTGTTCGCAGTTATTTTGTCTAAAGGTTGTGTTACCAAGTGTTAGGCTGAGGGTGCCAATACTTTTGTCCGGCCCATTTTTGGAGTTTTGTTTAAACAGTTGATTTTAAACCTGATATATTAAAAAAAAAAACATAAATGAAGAAATTGAGTATCTGACAGAATTGCAGGGGTACCAATACTTTTGGCCACCACTGTACAGAATAAAAAAAGTACATTATAAAATAATCTAATTTAAAAATACATATAGTTATTCAGCTCAATGCAACTAAGTACATTGCCAGATAAATAGGATTAGTAATTTAAGGGGGTTTCCAGTCTCTGCCGGTGTTATTTCAGGGGTCAGTAGCTGAACCATAAATTATTAGTATTAAGTTTTTTTTTAAACATTTTAATATAAATTAGGTGACCTGTTTTACTATAATTTCCTACCCTTGGTTCACAAAAGCAGAATCAGTTTTTTTTTGGTGACATTTAAGCAACCAAACAAGGCATTTAGAGTTTGGTTTTTACTTGCTCTCAAATAAATAAATAAATAAATACATTTAAGATGTTAATAAAAAGGCAAATTAAAGTTCTTTCCTTCTTGTAATGATTACCCGCGGGTGAAAAGAACCAGTCTGTGTCCGGTGTGTCTTATCTTCGCACTTTTCAGATCTTTACTGGTTAAAATACTATAAGCAAACATAATTCTTTTGTCTTTCCACTCTTCAATTTTGCACATTCATGCCAGTTTGGAGGTTAACATCTTCATCACTTATGGTCAATGTTGAATGTGTCTGTTAACCTTCACTCTTCATGCTACTTGCGCCCTCTGGTGTTCATTCTACATCAGCTAAACTGAATCATCTCCATCTCTACGTCTGCGAATCAGAATAATCCTTCAGAGGGTTGAACTTGGTGCTCAACAGGTTTACCTTGAAAATATGCCAGGAATTCAATCCTCTCTGTTCTGTTTGAGTTCAGATAAATAATATGCGACTAAAGAAAAGGTGACCAGACCAAGTTTTTCTCTAAAAATGGTTTATTAGCAAGAGAGACGATAATTTTGATCCCAACCGCCTGATTTTACAGCCACACTTTTAAAAAACTGATTTACCGTGAAGAATATATTAGCAACTGGAGGTAGGAAAGAAAACTATAAAAAATAAAATACGACTACATGTATAAAACTGTTAAAGTAAAACATGTTAGCAAAATAAATACATTTAAAAAGGGAAATATTGAGCGTCTCTAAAGGTTTAGAAAGGGCAGAGTGACACTCATCCACGTTTCTTTATCAGTAACGATAAAACCAATCGGTGCAGGTCAAGATCCCAACAACACACCCAGTTATCTTTATAAAGACCGGCGCACTCGACGTTTACGTGCACAATGGTTGACGTCTCTGCTGCAGCCCGACTGTGGTTCAGACGAGCAGCGTCACAGTGGGGCTGATCAACAGTACACGCCGCGCCGAGCATCAGAGGCCGCCGTGATCGTTACGGTTACACATGATCGATTTTAGTTCAGCCAGGGAAGGACGTGAGAAATAGGAACTAAATGCATGCCGACACCTACGGAGGCAAAAATCAGTTCAGGTAAATGAAGCACAAAACTAACTGGACGATTTAAGCAGGAAGTGAGACGAACGAAAGCCGGCGTGAGGTTATCACAGAACCGAGGTGTCCCCACATTTCTCTCCGGCCGCGTTCCTCCGTCTGAAGCTGCAGTCAGTCCTTCTCCAGGGACTGGTAGTACTCCTTCAGGACGGCCCAGGCTTTCTGGGCCATGAAGCCGTCGGGCGGGTTCTCGCCCTCGCGCGCCATCCTCCGCATGCGAGTGCCCGAGATGAAATCATAATCCTGGTGGCTGCAATTGACAGGAAAACAAAAGCGGAGCAAAGGAGTTAGGAAAAACCTGCTGCAGGAGCAAAATGTTGTTCCTCTCCAAAGCAGATGAGCTAAACAGGAAACTAGGAGCTTTTCTCTCATTTAGTGGCATTTTTATTGAATCATCTGCGAACCAGCTCTGCTTTCTACCCCCGACAGCATCGATCAGACGCACGTTATCATAAATTATATTCATTTTACAGAAAACTATGATTTTAAAACGGGGGGCGACGTTCTTAAGTTTCAGATTAATGGGGAATCGGTGGTAGAAAATGAATGCTGGGAGCGTATAAAGTGGCTGCAGACACAGAATTTTATAGACAAATTTATATCTTATAAAAACGCCACCTAACAGTTTCCTATATTAGTCATGTTTGTTTGTTATTTTAACATCTGGGGACTTTTAACTTCTAGGTGTTTGTATTGAATTGTAAACTGTTAATATTTTAATTTGTTTACAAATATCTCATTTCATGCAGAAACCTATTTTTAGGTCTGCAGACATGACAGAAGGTCAGTATGAGTGTTTTATTTACAAAGAGTTTTTTTTTTCCATATCTATTTAGAGAATAGATGTTTTTTTTAATTTGAATCTATTAAAACAGCAGGAAAAAATGTAAGGATAAAACAAGCTTTTATCAGATTAAAAAGGCACAACCTTTTTAATCTGATGTAAAGAAATAATCCAAAATAAAACATTAAACGTTGCATCACGGAAAACTTGAGTGGTTTGATTAATCTGAACCGCTCAGAGACGCGAGAGCGAACAAACGGAACTACTCGAGTTCAAAACCATCGGCGCTGCGCAGATGCAGACGTTTAATCGGGTCTGGGACTCGGAGCGACGTCAAAGCCGACGGAAACGAGCTGCGTTTCTCTGTGTTTCAGAGACAAGAGGAACGCTGAGAACAGGAACCTTTTAGAAACGCAACTTTCATTTACAGACTCCTTGGCTTAATCGTGACATTTTACATCAGATTAAAAAGGTTGTGCCTTTTTAATCTGATGTAAAATGTCACGAGTCACAGACCTGCGACTGGATACGCTGTGATGATCAGTTCTTACTTTGTAGCCTCGTAAAAGTCCATGGCTCCCTTGACCTTGTTGTAAGCGGCGACCTTAAAGGGGACGATCTCCAGGGAGACGAGTCCCGGCGCCATGGTGAGGACCTTGGCCCCGTGGGTCGGCTCGTACAGGTCCTTGCCTGTGGCCGGGTGAGGCATGCCGGCGGGGTCTCGGCCCACGATGTAGAAGTTGGCCCCGGCCACCATGCGAGCGCGACAGTGCCACTGAACCTGCGGAGACATCGGCCCCCGGTGACGAGGTCAGGTTTTATGCAGCTCTGGTCGAAGCAAACATCAAAAACTGCCGTTTCTAAAACAAGACGAAGGAAGTCGAGACGAAAAAAAGGAAAGCCGTTATTTTCATCCAGATTCATCACGTCCGACCTGGTCTGGTTCGGGATTATGACGCGCGTCTCGCCTCAATCGTGTTAAGCTGTCGTTAAATCAAAGTTAAACTACATTTGCCGGTAAAAGGACAAACACTGAATTTAAACAATGATGAAACTGGAAGAGTATATGAAACTACGTTTTTGGGAGTAATAATAGATGATATAGTTTAATTAGAAATGATGCCACGAGTGGTAAATAAGACAATTCCTGTTTGTACTCTAAAAATGTTTAAGCTAGGCAGGAGATTTATAACTTCAGGGGGTTACTAATGTCTGAAACTTATAAAGTCAGAAATAAACTCAAGTACAGATTCGTGTCGGTTTTGGGTGCAAAATTATGGAACAAATTAAAGGATGAAATAAAAGTTGTGTAACTTTATTATTTTGCAAGAAGACTTTAAAATATAAAATTATCAAAGGTTTCAAGGAAATTTGATTGAATTTGATTTTTCAGTTAACTTATTTTGTGTTAATATATATTATGACCGTTGCTTTATTGTGAATTATTCTTGTGATGGGACAGAACAGGCAAAAACAAGCCTTGGGGCTTCAGCCTGTTCCTTTTTGCAGTTGCTGTCTGATGGATCCTTTAGTAAAAATCTGATTTTATTTTTGTTTTTAAACAGAAATAAAGCAATTATTCATTCATTCATGCTGCGTTCACACAAAAAGGCGTCCAGCAGGCCAACAGCGTCCAGTTTGAATGCAAAGTCCATGTGGACGCTCTCTAGGAGCTTCGAAAAGTCTCGCTCGTCGAGATCAGAGCGTTCGGAGCGTCAAACGCCAAAACGACCAATCAGAGAGCGCCTTCTATGTGACGTAGTGACAAATGTTGGAATGTTTTTGGTTTCAGAAGATCAGATTTTAGCCAACAAGAACGGATTTGGGTCGCATTTCCCTGCCAGCCGGTCTGACTTCTAACCTAATCGTCGAAACAGTCCCTTCACAAAACATAATGATGACAAAATATGCGCCTTAATCCCATCTTGAAGTATTTGACTAAGAAAGTAATGCTCTGATGCTCCACAGTCGGACTAGGGGACTAAACATTTCCAGCAGTACTGCTGTGCACTCGGAGGTTTCTGTGACTAAGCAGAGATCCAGCTGTTGGTTTTCGTTTGCTTCGTCGGTCAGTTTGACGAATTATCGGACGGAACGAGACCATCTTGAGTAGTTTAGAGCAGCGGCGGTCGCGGTTACCTCAGTGGGCCCCGCGTACATCATGGGAGACGGAAAAATGGCGACGATGGTGGAATCTGGATCCAGCACGCGCTCCTCCAGCACGGCGGCGTGCTGCTTCATCCTCCACGCCAGCGGCACGTCGTCGTCCTTGGTCCAGCCCCCCAGCGGGTGCAGCAGCAGGACCGGCCGGCGGTAACCTCGCTCGATGAGCCGCTTCTGGGTGTCCCGCATCAGGAGGGCGTGGCCGTTGTGCACAGGGTTACGCAGCTGGAAGGCGAACACGGCGTCTAGACGTGGCGAGAACCAGAACCTTCGCGTCAGAGGAAGCGGCTGCGCTCATCTCTACACATTTAAGAACGCGGCTCCTACCGGCGTTAATTTCCTTAAACCTCTGCTTGAGCTCGTTGGGAGTCAGCCGGTACTGGTCCAGGCCATCATTCCAGTGGATCCGGTCCAGAACCTGCAGGTCTCCACCGACCAGCCAGTCTCCACTTTCCATCACCATCTGAAAACAGGAAACGGAGCGAACACGGCGATCAGGCACATTCGTGAATCAAATCAAAACTCTGGTTTCGACGACTTCAGTCTGTTCCTGAACTTTCCCAACATTATCACAACTACTTTATTTTTAATCAGCCGATTTTACTGGGATTATGTTCAGGATTACGTTCTAAACTAGTCAGAAGAACTAGCAGAAGAGTTAGTCTTACCGTTCAGTTCAATATCCAAATCTTTAACTGGGTATTTGTCGTGTTCATACAGCCCACTGTCATCTTATTGTGAGCTTATCCGTCGACATAGGAGAGTTCTGCTATAATTGACGTTTTACACACAACTATTTATTGTTTTCCAAAAATATTGGATTAAAATAACTCAGCTTGAATAAATAGACATAAAACTAATTTTAAAAACCTACCATAAGGATTTCAATAACCACGTAAAGTCAGTAAATCCACCCATCACCACATTATTGACGTGAAAATATTTTCACCATCGCACAATTTGATTCAAATTCGATTCTGGATTCACAACGATTCAATTCATGAATGTCTGCTTTTATCTTTGGGTGGGAGGAGCTTATTAAAACCAAACATTGGCAGAATTTTACATTAACTTGCACCAGATTAAGACTTATAAGTGTTCAGAGTTTAATAATTTTTGGAAGCTGGTAGATGAAACAGGCGGATGGATTTGTTATATTTTTGAAATAATAATGCTGGGACAAAAGGAAAAATCATGATTCCTATGGAAATCCTACTACATTACAAACAGGACTAGAATAAGGAGTTTCCCACTGTAGTTTAACGTAGGTTACAGCGAGACCCATATGTGACATTTTTAGAAGAAGCCTGACGTGGTAAATCTAGACGTAAAGAATGTCTGAAGCAAGCAGTGCCGAGTTCAGGTTCGTTTTATTTCGTCTCCCCTCAGCTTCCTTCGTCTTGTTTTTGATCTGGTGACTTCCATAAACACAGCGTCGCTCTGACACGTCTGCGTTTGTCTTCTGTGTAATCTGTCATGTGGGGGTTATAAGCCAATCTCATGGTTGCCTGACGGCCGTAGCGTTTACTTAGCAGCATGAACCTCCGTGCCAGAAAATAAACAAAGTGGAATCTAATCAAGAAAAAGCAATACCTTGGTTATTTACATTTTTATATGATTTATAGGGTTAAAAACCTTTATTATTTTTTGTATTTTGCTGCATTTAACATATCGTTGTGCATCTGTACGTTGTTTTTTTTTGCTAACTGAAACTGTTGGAGACAAGATGATACCAGAGTGAGAGCTCTCCTGCAGGAAGTCAGTGAATATGGATCTCATTGCAAGATTTGCTGAGGCCAAGGTTAGCAAAATAAGAATTTAGGGACAAAGGGAAGAAACTACAAAACTGTGCAAAAGGGACAAAAAAACATGGAGAGGAAGACCGGGAGATGTATAAATGGAAAAGAAAGAGAAAATCAAAGACTACAGAGGAAGACAAGAAAAGAAAAAAGGAAGAACAAAGGGAGAGGGATATGAGTAAAAGGGACAGTATTATTCAGACAAGGATTAAAGGGAGAGAATACAAAGACCATGAGAAAAAGATAAGAATATTGTGAGTAAAAAGATGAGAGGAAAAGAAAAAAGACAAGGACAAAAAGGTGAGAAATGAAAGACTACAGAAAAAGATGGAAAGAGAAAAAAGAAGAAAAAGGGACAGGAAGAGAGGGACAAAAGGCAAAACAAATAACACATGTATATTATTTTAAACTGCATCTTTATTATTTATTTTATTTTATTTATAATTGACCTGTTTTGTGTGTTGTCTTTTCATTTCAGCACCACAACATAGAGGACAGCGTCTACTGGCCTGCTGCTGCCCACCTTTGAGCTGTGTGAAGGTAAATCTTCTCAATCACATGTATGAAATTATAGCTTATCTAGTGAAACCAGTCGGCAGCAGTGGCTCAGGAAGTAGACCGGATTGTCCAATAATCAATGGTTTGGTGATTGGGAAAAAAAAATTACTGTCTTCTGTTCAAATGTATATACTTGTATAATTGACTTGTTATTTTGTGTGTTGTCTGCTCATTTCAGAGGGCCCCCATGCCTGCATTTGCCTTGGGCCCCGAATTTCCTAAATCCGCCTCTGGAGTTTAAAGAGAACAGTCTGAGAAAGAGTAAATATATCAGTGAGCGGCAGTTCTGTGGGTGAAAATGCCTTGTTGATGCCAGAGGAGAATGGTCCGACTGGTTGGAGCTGATAAAAAGGCAACAGTAACTCAAATAACCTCTCATTACAACCGAGGTATGCAGAAGAACATCTCTGAACGCACAAACCTTGAGGCGGAAGGGCTACAGAAGCAGAAGACCACACCGGGCGCTACTTCTGTCAGCTAAGAACAGGAAACTGAGGCTACAATTGGAAACTGGACAATAAAAGAATGGAAAAATGTTTCCTGGTCTGATGAGTCTGATTTTGGATGCCAGGGTCAGAATTTGGCGTCAACAACACGAAAGCATGGATCCATCCTGTCTTGTATCTACGGTTCAGGCTGGTGGCGGTGGTGTAATGGTGTGGGGGACATTTTCTTGGCCCTCTTTGGGCCCCTTGGTACCAATTAAGCATCGTTGCAACGCCACAGCCGACCTGAGTATTGTTGCTGAACCTGTCCATCGCTTTACGACCTTTAGGAATGTTTCCAGTACCTTGTTGAATCTACGCCACGAAGGCTTTAGGCAGTTTCAGAGCCAAAAGGGGCTCCAACCCGGAACCAGCAAGGTGTACCTAGAGGCCGGTGAGTGTATTTCTGTACATCTATTCCCCGTCGCCACGCCCTTCACCGACCTTGATGTACGGGTGGTCTTTGCAGGTGGTGCCCCACTGCCGAGCACAGCGCTCCTCCTTTCTGTGCACGTAAAACTCGAGGTGGCGAAGGATGGCTGCCCGCCTGCCCTCGTAGACCAACGCCACCGCCGTCACGCCGTCCAGGCGCTCCTTGTCTGCCGTTGACACAGGCAGCACCACGGGCACCGAAAGGTTAATCACACCACCTAGTGGGGGAAGTACAGTAAATGTAGAGTAACGTCTAACTAACATTTTATTTATTTATTTATATATATATATATATATATATATATATATATATATATATATATATAGTAATCCTGTTTCAAGGTGGGGTGGCTATTAGCTAATTTAACTGAGTTGAAACACTATGATTGAAGCTACCATGGGAAAAGAAATATGCACATTGAGTCACATATTTTGATGTTTAATTACTCAAGATCAGTAAAATAAAAATCTGAAACACACAAAAGGTTATAATCGCCAAAACATGAGTGTGTGCGTAGACGATTCAGATGGATGAAAGCAAACATTGTGAACTCAACGACTTTCCGTTCTTAATCACAGGAACGTCAGTTCCACCCAGAAACATCAGCTACTTTTCAGAAAACGTTCCTTGAAACAACCTTTTCACTGTTTTACACCCAAATCCAGCAGCTGAACACCAAACAAGCTTCGCTATGAGGAGAGATGAAGGCGCCTCTGTGTTCAGCATCACCCCCACTCTGAACAAGCAGACCTTCTTTACTTCCAGGTCTGAGGTGGAGGAACCAAAACTTGGCTTCAGGTAATTAAATATAGAAGAACATAAGCGTCTTAGAGTGGATTTAGTTTTTTTGGGGGGGGGGGTTTCTGACCAAACTGAAAATATATTTTTAATTCACTCTGTAGTGAATCTAATTATTACAAATTTCTGATTTTCTTTAAATGCAGAAATAGAGTCTAGGTTACTGTCAAGGCTGCACTATAAACTGAATCTTTGATTTAAAAGGATCTTTCTTCTTTTTAAACTAGAACTGCTGTTTGGTTGTTGTTGTTTTTTACCAATCTGCTTCGGCTGCACTTGTTTACGTGTGGATTTAAAATATAGCACATGTGTAAATTTTGGGTTCGCGTGATCTCTGGAACTCTACAAACAGCTCTCCCTCAAGAGCTTCACGTACGGTGAAACTAAACAATCGTCCCCATCTAGAGGCCGCCTTACCGTCCAGCAGGCAGTCGAAGTGAAGACACTGCAGATACTCCCTCTCCCTCATGAAGCCGTTCAGAGGAGTCGCCCAGCCTTCGGCCAGAACCTGGACCCACTGCATGTCCAGCTGGGGATCGAACGGTCATCAGTCACAATGACGGCAACAGCAAACGGGACGATGCTGCAGAGTCGGGACGGACGGTCACTACCTTTGTGATCTGGACCGCCGGAAGAGTCTCTGCGTCGGCTTTGGCCAGGTCCAGTTTGTTCTCCTGAACGTAGAGCTCTTTCACGTCATATGAGGCGTCGACGGGAACAATGTCCTGAACAAACACGAGAGCAAACGTGAGGAGGAGGCCTGCAGCCGTCGCTGAACTGGAGACCTAACTCGGAGACCGACGGCCGCATCGGAAACCAGCATTCTCACAGATCCTTCGTCTCAGCAGCTCTTAGACTTCAAAAATCATTATTGTTGTCCATGTTTCAGCCCCAATATTCATTTAACTATAACTTACTACTGGCACCTTGTGGACAAAGAATAAAATAGCAGCTATTGTGGAACTTTCTCTATTGAAATGTTTTCAGAGTTTTGGATTTTTTCCCACTTTTCTCCTCTCCTGACCTGGAACTTCGTAGTTTTCCAGGAACTGTAGGAACTCCCTAAATGAGAAAAGCAAAAGTAAAAAGCTGGTCTCGGCGCTTCTCACCCGCTCCTGCAGCAGGTCGACCAGCTGCTGAATGCACTCGTTTACGTTGCACGAGTCCGTCTTCAGCACCAGCTCCGGAGCCTCCGGCTTCTCATACTCCGAGTCGATGCCGGTGAAACCTGAGAGCAGAAGACGAAACCCTCATTGGTCACCCGGCCTGCGTTTAATTTCAGAAAATCCCGTCTTAATATGTTTCTATAGTGAACAGGAATCTACAGTCAACACGGTATTGAAATAAAGATGTTCTGATTCCGGTTGGAAGGATTTCCAGATTAAAATGTTCCTTTGTTGAAGGAAATATGAAAGGTGAGCGAATGAATAGATAAAACAGAGGAAGAGGAAAATGTTCAGTTACATCTTCAAACATGGAGGTTAAATGAATCAACTCCTAAATTTTGTTGCGACTGCAGGAAAGACCTTTACTAAAACTCCAATTTAAACATTTTAAAATGTAAAATGACTCATGAATGTGAGGATTAACATCTGTAAAATTGTTTAAAATATGACAATAAACACGAAAAGAATCTGAAATATGTTAAAACCTTAATAATATCAACGCAGAGTTAAAATCTTCCTTAACAGGATTTTTCATCAATTCAACTTTGAAACTAACTGATTGTTTGCATCAGTTTGGCTTTAGCCAGAGAAAATCCTCCTTTCAGCTCATTTCATACAGTAAGTGTTTGACGATGAGCTTCGACGCTGCCGGCGCGGTTCATTTTGGTTCACGCGCCCTTCAAAGTCCACAAGACGCACCGCGCGAAGCTCCAGTTAGCTCCTCCCACTGCAGACTTACAACAGTGATGGAGGAGCAGAGGGGAGCATGTGGGGCTGGGAAACCCTTATGTTATTTTCCATTAGGGGAGGCAAAAAATAAATAAATGAATAAGAGGTCAGAGTCGAACAAAGACGTCCGTCAGCACGGCTGCTCCTCAAAACTATCCCAACATCTAAAAACTCTTTTTTTTTGTGGGTAAACTACAAAAGACAGTGGGAACAAAAATCGTGACATGTCTAGGGCGGGGGGGGGAGAGGTTGTCAAATCCAATCTCAGGAGGGTCTGGTGCCACCCAAGCCCCCCCTTCTAGCTCCGCCTCTGCTAAGAGAGACACGCTCGTTTGCCAAAGCGGCCAACGCAAAGCTAACGCGTGCGTGCTGAAATGCCCATCAGTTAGCAGCCCGGTATGTGAGTCAACAAAAACTAAATGGACGCGGTCATCTACTTCCTGTAATCCCGTGTGATCTACGTGCGCGTCTTTATCAGATACCGCCTTCAGGCAGACTCTGCAGCGGTGTTTGGTTTTTGCTGTTCTATCCGAAACTACGAAGCCGTACCAGAGCCACACAACTCACTTTTATTTAGTTACAAAATTCTAATTTCTCTGTGACACGAGAGCAAAGCGACACAAGCTCAGGCCGACCATCTCGTTGAGGATGACGAGGAGCAGTGTGGAAAGAGAAGACGCTGCTTTACCGACGTAAGTGTTTCACCGACACGCAGCTAAAAATCTTCCTCCGTCTAAGCAGTTCAAATTAAACGTCATTGTAAGAACAGGCTCAAACGGCACCTCTGATCTCGCCCGCTCTGGCTTTCTTGTAGAGTCCCTTCACGTCTCTCTGCTCGCAGACGTCCAGCGGCGCGTCCACAAAAACCTCGAAGAACGGCAAACCAGCCGCCTCGTGGATCTTCCTGGCGTTCAGGCGATCCTGCGAACAAAGAGAAAGGATGAATAAAATAGATAATACGCAGTAACAAACGGGTGTTTCCTTGTCTCTTCGTTTCCTCACCCGGCTGTAGGGCGAGATGAAGCTGGCGATGCATATCAGACCCGCGTCGGCGAATAGCCGCGCCACCTCAGCGATGCGCCGGATGTTCTCCTCACGGTCCTCCGGGCTGAAGCCGAGGTTTGTGTTCAGGCCCTGGCGGATGTTGTCCCCGTCCAGGGTGTAGCAGGGGATGCCGTGACACACCAGGTACTCCTCCAGCCCCATGCTGACCGTGGTCTTACCCGCTCCGGACAGACCTGCGCGGGGAGGAAGGCGGCGGGGTTTTTTGACGGAGCTCTCCATCTAACATCTCTGGCTGCGTGTTGGCGGTGAACGCTTTTCATCCTACCGCTCAGCCACACGGTGCAACCTCTGAACCCTCCTCGCGTTCCCACCACCTGCCCACGCTTGTTTCGGCTGACGTGGTGAGCCTGGTAGGTGACGTTGGTCGCGCGTTGCATTCCCTGAAATTACACAAAATAAATATATATATATATATATATATATATATATATAATTTTTTTTTCTTACCACAAAATCACAATCCACATCTGAACACCCGCTGAAATGTGCTCTGATGGAATATTTGTAATAAAATCATATCACACTACTTGGATTTCCTCTTTTGAAGTGTCACATGTTTATAAAATGACTCCCACTGGATTTGGATGCCTCGTTATGTTACTATTCACTATCAGACGGATGTTACGAAGCGTAAGAACAAGGGATGAACTGAACTACCACCCCCAAAACCCCAGAGAAGTCGGAGAGGAGGCTTAACGGATGCAGAGCAGAGAGAGAAGGAAGAAGATCAAATGTGGCAAAAGCAAACGAGGTGGATTAGGGGAGAAGAATAAATTAGCGTATCAAGAATTGAGGATTTAAACCATGGAATATTTTTGTGAAATATGATCTTCCAATGCCGGAATAGTAAGCTAGCTTGTCATGACGATCACGATACTGTTATACATCAAGTCTTCAGTCAGGGGATCGTGGCATTAATTGCCAGACTGGCTGCCACTGGAGATGGTTCCCACCCACAGAGTCACCGACTCACTTCATCTGACTTTTTAAACAGTAACAGATTTGTATTCAAAATGAAATGTTTTATGCTCTGCGTTTATTTGCCTTTCAGAGGATTTCAGTTTTGTTTTGTTATTGTCAGGAGGAAATATGTTTTTTTTTTTAAGTTTGTAGCCAACTGCTAGAAAGTTAAATAAAATCAGGAATAACAAACAATAAGAAAACTAGCTTAACATTTAAACTTTCAACAGAATAATCAGACAATCAGGAACCAACTGGCTTACCGAGGAATTGCTGTAAAGTCAAAGTCAACACAAGCTAACATTGTAATGTTCTCATTCAAGATGAGAGACAGCTGCTTGTACTGAGCCAGGTTCTGCTGGAGGTTTCTTCCTGTTTTTCCTCTGCACTGTCGCCACATGCATGCTCAGTATGAGGGATTGCTGTAAAGTCAACGTCAACACAAGCTAACATTGTAATGTTCTCATTCAAGATGAGAGACAGCTGCTTGTACTGAGCCAGGTTCTGCTGGAGGTTTCTTCCTGCTTTTCCTCTGCACTGTCGCCACATGCATGCTCAGTATGAGGAATTGCTGTAAAGTCAACGTCAACACAAGCTAACATTGTAATGTTCTCATCCAGGAGCAGAGGATGCTAATAGCTTGTTCAGCTCGACACAAACTTTTTTAATTGATTTATTTATCATGTCTTTGAATGAAATTGTTTTTTTAGGTGCCTTGAGGTGACCTGTGTTATAAACTGTCGCAATATATCTAAATAAACGTAAATAAACTACCAACCGTTAGCTGAGCTCAGCTAACCGTTAGCCGGCTAGCATCTTAGCTCGCTAGCTGTGACGTTAAATAAATCACCCATTTCTCGGTGGAGTTGCTCAGCTTCTGCTTCTTGTTCGAGTTCCCGAGAGTCTCCATGACGGTTCGGAGGTCAGCGGCGGATCTACCAGTCCCGGCTCGGAGGAAGAGCAGCAGGTTAGACCGCCGACAGCCGGAACTTACAGCAGAGGCGGTCCGGACACTTCCGGCTGCCACGTCAACCGCCAAACCCGGTCAGCGTGCGATATGGCAAACCGTCAACCCTCCAAGTCATTCATTCAGACGGAGTTTAAATCAAGGATGGAGAGAAATTAGTTTTAATACTTCAAAATTACAAAGAAGAAGAAAGAGATGAAATAAGGAATAAAAATCAATAAAAGTCATTTAAAGCATGTATTGAATAACTGATGAGAGTATGTTTTATAATTTGCCCTCTCTTCAGATCACATTTTGCAAACATTTATCTCACTTCTGGAAATACAATTTAACACGTTACTTTTGTTCAGCTCGACACAATATCACAAACGCGTGTTCTTTTTAACAGACACATAGAAATGCATCAATATTTAAAAGCGCGTTTAAGTTCCTTCCCCAAGTGTGATATGACTACTGTGTGGAAATAACTTTAATAAATAACAATAATACATTATGGTCATTGTCTCCATCCTTTATATCTGCAGTTTGGTATGAAATCTTTATAATAAATTAAAAAACTGTAGTGCTAAATGTTAGCCCTGTCGACTTAATAACTCTATATTAGAGACCAAGGCAGGATTCACTCACCCACACTTTTTACTAAATAACTTACCAAAAAGTATTTTATTTAACTTATTTCAACTTTTTTTTCCAACAGCAACAATAATCTAAGAATTAAAGCAGCTTTACTTGACTTGTTTAAAGCAGCCAATCAGACGCCCACTTTACTTGACAGGAACATGAAATAATGTAGTAAAACACAACAGAATGATATCTAAGTTTTAAAATGAAATCAATATATACACATAATTAATTAAAATCCATTTACGTCTATGGAGTAAGATCGCTTTTAAAAAGTCCAAGAACCCAAAATTATGCTGAAATATTTGTGAGTCCGAGAGTCGGAATCTAAAAGCTGTGAGTGCAAAGTTTTATGAATACAACTCTAATTTCTACGACTATGAACTTGAATTTAATTTAACAGGGGGGAGTAATCGATCCGCGATCACATCAAACACACAAAGCTCCAGATTTAAAGATGGCGGTAGACAGTGGACCAGTGTAGCAACTGCCTTAGGTGAAGCATCACAGGTAAGGTCAATATATATCTCCACATAAACAAGTGGTTGCTCCACCCCGTGCATTGTCTTTAAATTAGGAGCGGGCTGTGTTTGATCAGATCGCGGATTGACTACTCCGCCCTGTGATCGTATTAATTCTTTACTTTTTGACAGCAATCTTACTCCACATATGTCCGGTTAAATTAATTACAAATTTAAATGAGGATCACATTAATTATTCATTTATTGTCATTTGGAACGCTTTACTCTCGTGGATGACTTGAGGTGGTATTATATGCTACATCTGCCTGCCATACCGTCGTATTATATAAACGCATGTTTGGATCTAAAATAAAAATCCCAGGGAAATATTTTCTGTTTTTAGAAAAGCTGTATTTTATTTACTCAGTAAAGATTGAGTTGAATGAAAAAAATAATTTATAAAAGGACTGAAAGTTTAATCTATGTTTAATTCTTCAAAGAAAATGAAAATGTAATGAAAATGCGCATCTTTTCCCAAGCAGGCGTAAAAACGCAGCCAGGAACTCTCAGCTGCATCCCCTTTAAAGGAGATGCGTGCGCAGATTAAAGGAGGACGGGTCCAGATTAAAGGGGACGTGATGGGAGGTGATGCTGGGGGCCACTCTTGCTGCTGGAGCTGCAGGGAGGAGCGAGCAGCAGCATCAGTCCAGGCTGGGAGCAGAGAGCAGAGCAGCCGATCCAGGGAGCTGGGAGTCAGGCCCGGCCAAGTCAGGTAAGATGCTGCTGTCTGTGCAAGATGAAGGAAAAAGCTCACAGGAGGAGGATGTTTTAATCTATTTTACTCACAGAGCTGTTTGAAACTGTATCAGGCTGCATATGGATCCATCCAGCTGCAGGTCTTAAAGGGTCACTGTTGAGGTGGTACTCTTATAGATGGCTATTAAACAGTAGATAGATATGTCATTATTTCATCTGTTCATACTAAGTGTTTATTTTGTGTTAGTTAAAACAGACAAAACTGACAGAATTATTGCCAAGACTAAGTTACAACCTTGTAATTTAGTCTAATAATGCTTAAATACCCTTACTCACAATGTCTATAGTGTATTTCCTAGCCCTCTGTAGAAAGTCTTATTGTAAAGCAGCACCTTTGTGTGTTTTTCCCTACAGAAATATTTGTATTTTCTGATTTTATCTTTTGCAGCTCGTACAAATATGTACAAATATGAGCTTATTCCTAAAAAAATCCTTAAAACGCAAAGACTGCATGTTGCTAAAACAGAATCTCGCTCTAATTAAAAGTTGTCGGGTTTAGGAGAACATTCGGACTAAATTAGAGGCACATAGAGGGTCTGTCGCCCCACCCAGCCACAACTGGAACCTGGTGTTTAACTCTGTGGGGGGGCCACCGAGCTACGACCCAAAAGTAAACTTCAGAAGTGTCTGTAATAAACTGAAGAGGGAGTCTCTATTATAGAAACCACAGCATGGTGGGTGACACAGGGAGGCTTCATTTCTAACTCGTATCTCGTCGCTTTTATCACGTTTTGTCAAAGACTTATTGCTGCTTTAGTGAACTCATGAGCGGCACAAACCGGTTTTTCTCGTTGTAAATGACCATATTCTGAATTGCACGCATACCATTTGAAATATCTCGGATTTTGTCAAATTATAGCTGCAAACTTGGATGTGTTGTGTTGGGATTTATTGTTTTAGATGAACGCAGAGCAGCTCAAGACCGTAAAGTGGAAAGGTGATGGTGTGGCTTTTGAAATGGCTGAATCTGGAAATGGTTGCATGCACCGATACTCCCTGATATAGTTACAAGTCACCAACAAGTAATGTTGCTTTTATGTTTCTTGCCTCAGAGAATTGTCAGGGAACATTAGAGCATCAAACATCATCATGGAGACCCACGAATACAGCAGACGGGTCAGAGAGAAGGTTGCAGAGATGTTTGAAAACAAGATTTCAGGTTCTGAACATCACAAAGAACTCTGGTCAGTCCTTCATCTGGACTGACTGGCTGGGCAAGGGGATCGATAGTCAGAGAATCAAACAAGAAGGACACTGGAGGAGCTGCAGAGATGCACAGCTTAAGAGGGAGAAGGTGATGACAGGACAACTTTGGGTCACTTACTCCTAGATCTGCGCAATAAGGCTTAAAAATGAAACCAAATCCGAGTTCTGATTTTAATTGATTTACTTTTTCTTGCTTTGGTTTTTAAAAGTGACTATAAATCCGAAACTAAACTAAATTTAGAATTTTCCTTCCATGTTTACATGCTAAACTACTATGTATTTGGACATAAGATTGAACAAATCTTTGATTGCAGTTGCAGGTTGCAGATTTTAAATTAAACTATTTATTCTCTTGGTGAAAACACAAAATGATTTCAATACTTGTTTTAGCCTGAAGTCAGTATGTGATGTAAGGACTGAATAAAGGGATATTTCCCTCTTTTTTTAGGGACTTTTCACTTCATTGAGTGAAAAACTAAAAAAAGAAAACACAGATCAAACCTAATGTGTATAAATAAAATACTTAAATACTTTCATAGCATCTTTACATTATCTCTTAAAATAAAGGCATTTTTATAAATTTCAACAACTGTTTTAAAGGACTTGTTAGGCAGTTATTGGTAAACTTCAGTATGTTTTGCTGGAGTCTGTTGAATAGAATCAGTTCACATATATAGCGCCAATTAACAACACATTTTGTTTCGAGACGCTCTACGAGAAAATACTGTGAGCAGGATTGTCCTGAAAGACCAGAGAGAGCAGAAAAGGTCAAATGTGGCTCAGATCTGGGAGTTTGGGTCATTTTTAGCTTTTCTTTTTGGGAGACTTTATGCGTTTATTTCTGGCAGGAAGTGGCGGAAACCAGGCTCTACTGCTCTAGCGCTGATAATTTGTACTTGTCCCGCCATCATTGGACCCTCCATACAGCCTTTCAGTACAGGGAGTCACAGGGATTTCTCTCTATCCTTTCAGGTGTTTGTTGTTCACAAGTTTCATTGATATCTCATCATGTTTCCACCGCATCTGGCGGCCATTTTTCTGACGTGTCTCTTCCCTCTTCGGTCCGCTCTAGACAAATGTGAAAAAGTGGAGTACAAACTCAAACCAAAATATGCTTTAAATGGACACTTGTTGCTGGGCAGGGCTACCTCTGGCATAACTTATTTTAAGCTCTCTCTTTGAGGACGAAGATGAAACGGTACAAACGTGAAAATTAGTGGCCAGCAAGAGCAGCGTGTCATTATGAAGACTCGAAATAGAGCAAAAAAATAAATTAAAAGGAGAACCCTACGTTCTCCCAGAGTAAAACACAACCCTCAGAGCAACTGGTGGACTTCTCCTGAAATAGCCTGAACAAGCGCAGGCCGCCAAGTTACACCACACAGCAGCCAGTTTCCATGTGGAATCGTTTTTTCTAACACCACCCATCCTTTTGGTGGAACGGTACGGCGCGCAGTAAACCAGTAAAATGATCCAAAACATGCTGTGTTTCCATCTGCTGGTTTTAAGAAAACCAATCAGACTATGGAAAGCTGAATTTCATCAGATGTTGACACTACGCACGACTGAAACCAATTTGGCAAAGGTGTCTCCATCTCTCCTAAGTGCTTTAACTATGTTTTCAAAAAAATGTCAGAAACCACCTCCAGCATAAAAAAGTTTAAGCAAAAATAATAATAATAACAATAAAAGACTAGCTAGAATGGTTTGGTGGTTTCAGTTGTACAAGCGCTAAACAATAAGTGCCTTATGGTTGTAGGACGTTAGACAGACAACAGTAGGGATGTCAGACAATAAAACCTTTTAATTTAATTAACAAGGAAGCCTTTAAAGTTCAGCAAACACAAATAAAAACAATAATTAAAAGAAAAAAAACAACTTCAGGCTTATAGACAACCTGCTGCCATAAAGGAGAGGCCAGAGAACAACCAACAAGCAAGAAACTGCAGAACTTTATATTTTTTTAAACGTCGGAAAATCAATTTCAGATTAAAAATCTTTTTATTTATCGTCGCACAAAAATGTTTGTCTGAAACCCAGGGCTGCCCTGATCCTTTTAAGAGGCACCGCAGTGATCAGTGGGTTCCAAAATCATTGGGTTTGAAAGCAAACCGAGTGTTAATTTCTGTGGATGAACGGATAAATGATGTCAGGTGTCTAGAGGGTTAATGTGAAGAGAAAATACATTGGTCCAAGTATAAAACCTTCAGGAACTCCACAGCAGAGATTGATCGAAAACGTTAGGTGACGACATTTAACCAGGTTTCTGATTTAGAGCTGGTGATTATAGAGCTGTTGATTTTAGAGTTGGTGATTCTAGAGCTGTTGATTTTAGAGCTGTTGATTTTAGAGCTGTTGATTTCAGAGCGGTTGATTTCAAAGCTGTTGATTTTAGAGCGGTTGATTTTAGAGCTGTTGTTTTAGAGCTGGGGATTTCAGAGCTGTTGATTTTAGAGCGGTTGATTTTAGAGCTGTTGTTTTAGAGCTGGGGATTTCAGAGCTGTTGATTTTAGAGCGGTTGATTTTAGAGCTGTTGTTTTAGAGCTGGGGATTTGAGAGCTGTTGATTTTAGAGCTGTGGATTTCAGAGCTGTTGATTTCAGAGCTGTTGATTTTAGAGTTGGTGATTCTAGAGCTGTTGTTTTAGAGCTGTTGATTTTAGAGCTGTTGATTTTAGAGTTGGTGATTCTAGAGCTGTTGTTTTAGAGCTGTTGATTTTAGAGCTGTTGTTTTAGAGCTGTTGATTTTAGAGCTGTTGTTTTAGAGCTGGGGATTCTAGAGCTGGTGATTTTACAGCTGGTGATTTTAGAGCTCGTGATTCTAGAGCTGGTGATTTTAGAGCTGGTGATTTTAGAGCTGGGGATTTTAGAGCTGTTGATTTCAGAGCTGGTGATTCTAGAGCTGGTGATTTTAGAGCTGTTGATTTCAGAACTGGTGATTTTAGAGTTGCTGATTTTAGAGCTCGTGATTCTAGAGCTGGTGATTTTAGAGCTGGTGATTTTAGAGCTGTGGATTTCTGAGCTGTGGATTTCAGAGCTGTTGATTTCAGAGCTCGTGATTTTAGAGCTCGTGATTCTAGAGCAGGTGATTTTTGAGCTGGTGATTTTAGAGCTGTGGATTTCTGAGCTGTTGATTTCAAAGCTGTTGATTTCAGATCTGGTGATTTTAGAGCTGTTGATTTTAGAGCTGGTGATTTTAGAGCCGTGGATTTCAGAGCTGTGGATTTTAGAGCTGTTGATTTCAGAGCTGGTGATTTTAGAGCTCGTGATTCTAGAGTTGGTGATTTTAGAGCTGTTGATTTTAGAGATGGTGATTTTAGAGCTGGTGATTTTAGAGTTGGTGATTTTAGAGCTGTTGATTTTAGAGATGTTGATTTTAGAGTTGGTGATTTTAGAGCTGTTGATTTTAGAGATGTTGATTTTAGAGCTGGTGATTTTAGAGCTGTTGATTCTAGAGTTGGTGATTTTAGAGCTGTTGATTTTAGAGATGGTGATTTTAGAGTTGGTGATTTTAGAGCTGTTGATTGTATTTATGTTTCACAGGCTTAAAATGTGTTAGATGAGTTTTGATTCTCTCCCCGCCGTTATGCAACAGCCTGAGTTAGTCCTTCTTTCCATTGATGTATTCCCCACAAACGTGATTAGGAGGTATCTGATGTGCTCAGCGACTCTCTTGGACCCAGCCGATCGGCAGTCTACTGTAAATATTTTGTTTTTCCCTGTATGTAACCGGGGCGTCCCAGTCGTCTCCCACAGGAGATTCATTATGATGCATTTCACTGCTGAAAGCAATACTCCTCAAAGCATTACTGAGGCTTTTAAAGCCTCTAAAGCTGCTGCAGACGCGAAAGCATAGAAATCCCCAACACCAGAGTGCACTCCCATCTCATTAACGTAAAATGTTTTGCTTACAAATGTTCAGCCTCTTTACGGATGCGCTCAAAGGCAATGAGACTAATGAGCCAAATCATGGCAGTGTGGATGGACTATATCATGGATATGACACTGCTGACATCACTAAAATAAACTAACATGACTTTAATTTAATACGGAAATGTTTTTGCCTGCTCAAAATCGCAAACTAGCCAGCTATAGTGGTCTCCTTCCACAAAGCCTTTATTTGTGTATTTTTCCTAATTAATTAGGAAAACATTCACCTGGTCTGGATTTTTCATAGAGTATAACCAAAGTTTTTAAAAGAAAATGTGATTTTTGAAGGAGAAATAAGCAAAGCTACTCGACCTGCTAGCCGCTGACCCAGAAGGTCAGTTGTTTTCTCTTGCCACTGACGTGTCCTGAAAACACATATAGCTGCAGCGGACAGTTGATTGCATTAAGTCGTCAACTCTCATCTATACTTAGCAAGCATGTATCGACAGTGGAAAGGAACAGAATCCGGCTCAGTATGAGTGTAGGATCCACTAGGGGTATGAAAGGAAAGAGCAGACACACAAAAAAGTACTGATCTAGGGGTAGTAAAAACATCAACTAACTAACATCTGGTCTGGTGTTGTTTTCATGAAGAAAAAATACATGTTGCACTGAAAAATTGTGCTACGCTAAATCGGAGAGTAGCAGGAGAATTTAGCAGGACAAGAAGTGGTCATCAGGTTCTCCAGCAGCCCATAGCAGTATAACTATAGCATAATCTTTGAAGTAGACACTGTAATTGCTCTCTTTAAAAATGAGAAAATTAAACTTTTATGATGGAACCAGAAAAACTGATCCTAGACGTTCGAAGAAATGTGACTAACAAACAGACGTTTGTAAGCCTTTTGAGTGTTCGGTTTCCTTTCAGATTATTCATACCGTAGAAATATGTCAAAACTTGGTGTCAAAAGCTGAAACTGAGCTTAGTACCCTCGCTTTAGTCTGTGGAAATTTATCAGCGTTGGACTGAGTTCAAAATGCTGCCGTGGAGCTTTTAACTGGCAGCAATATTTCTCCTGTTATAATATAACTATTTATTGTTTACCCACATGTTTTAAAATAGA
This sequence comes from Orestias chungarensis, assembly GCA_032876305.1. NCBI lineage: Eukaryota > Metazoa > Chordata > Actinopteri > Cyprinodontiformes > Cyprinodontidae > Orestias > Orestias chungarensis. The sequence goes on from JAVLVB010000913.1 coordinate 1,494,896, forward strand.
GTTTAAGATTTTTGCTTAAATTTTACGTTAAGTTTCCTAACATATCACCTTTTTTTTCCCTTTACTCCAAGGTCAGCATGTCAGAATTCGTTGGCACTCCGTTGAAATTTGGAAAGTGAAAAGTAGCTGTATATTTTAAATCATAAGCTTGGTGTTTTATCTGTGAATCACAATTAAATTATCCTGTTTTTTTATCAGGAAAGCGGTTTAGGTTTTAAAAGTGCTATACCTTTAAACTTGTAAAGAAACGCACTAATCAGATCCCTTATATATCATGGAGCTAAAGTCTTGAGGGTTTGTATGTGAAAGGAAGAATCTTGAATTATTTTTGGGGGATTTGTGAGGAAGCCATCAATTTTTATCAGACAGATGAAGGTTTTAACTGCATTTTGTGAAGTTCCTGATAAACAGATACAGTGGTCCAACCTTGAAGTAACCAACTCAAACACAGGCCTGTTTTTAACTTTCTTCTTTCTCTGCATATCTGCAGCTGAAGGCTACCCGCCACGTCGGGAGGACAGAGGCTGCATCAATGGCGTCACCGGGGCTCGGGAATGCCGGAGACTCCTCCACTACCAGTCTAAACCCGGGAACGGCGGACGGTTCTGTTACCGGCACAAACAAAACCTGTCCTGTCCACGCGTCTGCAGGAGATGAGACCAAGAGGAGCTTTCGCAAAGGCATCGCCCGTCACAACGACTACGTGAAGATCTCTGTGCCGGAGTCCAAAGTCAACCATCTGCCCACAGAGTGGTGGAAGACAGTGATCGCGTTCTTTTATGCGGCTTCGAATTTGGTTCTGACCACAGTCGTGATCACAGTCGTGCACGAGCGCGTCCCTCCCAAAGAGAGCAGCCCTCCCCTTCCCGATAAGTTTTTTGATTACATCGACAGAGTCAAGTGGGCTTTCACGGTGACAGAGATCAACGGGATGGTGCTGGTGGCCATATGGTTGATCCAGCTCTTCTTCTTTAAATACAAGTGAGAACACGCGTTATACACTTAGACGGAAAAATTATGGTATTTAGGAAAAACGACAAACTTTGTGACAAGTATCATAAAATTTAAAAGAAAAAAGTCATGGTTGTCTCTAATTTACTGCTTAAGCCCAAAATGTTCATACCCTTATCAAATTTGTATATATAATCATGTTTTATACAGGAAATCAAGTAGGTATCTTTCGAAACATGATAAACTTATATAAAAGCAGCAGTTTTCATTACATTTTATTTGAAAAATAAAACCTTGAAACCTGCTAATTTCTTTCTCAATAATGAATCGAAACACATTTGTTGGCATTACAGCATTCAAACCTCTGAACTGAGCAGAGTGTTTCTTTATGACATATTCATGGCTATTATTACATGCTAAGAGCATATAATGGAACCAGGTATGATGTGTCACAGTAAGTGGTCCAGAATAACACAATCAGGTAATGCCAATCACTGCTAATCCACATCATTTGCTTTTGATGCGCCTGTTTAAATCTGACTGAGCGTACGGTTTGAAAAGCAGGGCTGAGAGATTTTGAAGTTAGGGATATGATGTTTGCTTCTTCTGAAAGATGCAGATGTTTATAGATTTGATACTGCCAAGTAAAAATAAACAAAAAAAACTGATATATTGTGAAACATACTCCTTAACGTAAACATGATCAGATGCCACAAAGGTCAGACATCAAAAATGTACCTCAATAAATCCCCCAAACCACGACTGATCAGTGATGATGATCAGTAAAGAGGATGGTTTCAAACCTAATTTTTTACATGCTTCGAAGACTTCTATGCTTAGAAAGGAACCTCATTATACACTATATGTAAAAATATGTGTGTGGTTTGGTTATTTAAAGCTATTTAAGATTAAATATACATGCATAAAGTTATTGTTTCGGTAAAGGGCCTCCACGTTTCTCTCTATACAGTGAGCTGGGTCTTTCCTCCGTTCGCAGGTCCATAGCATGCAGACGCTTCTTCTTCCTCATCGGCACCCTGTACCTGTATCGCTGTGTGACAATGTACGTCACCACCCTACCTGTACCTGGCATGCACATGAACTGTGCTCCAAAGGTGAGTAGAAACAAACAAACAAAAACTTGACACCGGGACGGAGAAGGAAAGCTGCTTTAGGCTCAGCTGCTGCAGGATGACCGGCGGTTATGAACTCCATCA